>QTSX02006632.1:88564-118967 GCA_014839935.2 Entomophthora muscae | reverse complement strand
AATAGTTACTAAGACAGTAGATGTCAGGGATCCAGTCTTGGGCGGCTGGCCTGTTGTTTTCAGGGGTAACTCGGGCCGGGCTGTTTGCAGGCAATGCCCACCACAAGAGGGGAGCTAACTTCAAAAGGTACAAGGCAGACTTCCCCACCCAAGACCACGGGCCAGCAGCCAGGATTATATTTTCAATCACCCCTGTGAGGATGATGTACACAATCCCAAACAGCTTGCCAGTATGGTCAGTTGGGAGGTTGGGTGCGGAAGCAGGCATGGGTTTTGGGGTCACAGGTGGTTCCATGGACAGGTCGTAAGCAGGCAGATAATTGAATTTCCCTCTGAACAATTTGGGTGTTGAAAATATCCACAGGCCTTGTCGGTTGTATCTAACTGTGGATTGTATGCGTGCCAGGGGATCAAGCTCAAGTATCTTTTCTGGGGTGTAATATTTGTATTCAGACTTCAGAGGGTAGTCAGTAAAGTAGGCGGGTCCAAAGGGTACACCAGGAGGATGGAAAACAGCAGGTGGTGGGGCAGGCAGGCCAGGAGATCTTGAACTGAATTGGTAGACAGCAAATACAAAATAAGGCAATAGCTGTATGAGCCAAATTAACATAACCTTTATTCAAAAATGGCAATAATTTTAGAGCATGGGGTCCTTGAGTCTATATAGTACCCCCCTCCAAACTTAACATTTTCCATGGGGGTTCATCAGGGCATTGGGAAGTCCAGGGCCAGGGGAACTGGGTGCTTGGGTCCAAAGGCAGCAAAATGGCACTCAGCCTGGGGGTTCTTTCATTGGTCAGGAATCTTGATTTGGCTGCCTGATTATCTTGCTTTAGTGTCAAGGTCATGGGACCAGGTTGCAAGCCTGTGCCTCTTTCCTGGGTTGGCTCTTGATTGGTTGCTGGTGTAGACTTCAAGTTTGAGAAGCTAATAGCTTCCAAATTAGTGCCTCCATCAGGCGCTGTGATTAATCCTCCATTTGGTGCAATGGTTTCTTTAGTTTATCTCTTTTTTACAAATGGGTCAATACACTCAGTATCAGCTTGTAGGGGCTCAATCCTAGAAAAACGCAGGCAGGCAGTCCCGCAGTCCACAGGCCCAGCGGCCCAAAGGAATCCAGGTTCAGGGTTTGATTCCTGCTCCAGGCTGGGGTTTCTAGAGAGGAAGAATTGTCAATCCTGACAGTAGTGACTTGGAAGTGTCAATAAGGGAAAGCAAAGTGAGAGTGGAGGTCTTGTTGACAAAGGGGAAACACTTGGAGAGAGGGCAGGCTGGTAGAAGATGGTCCTTTGATCCACAGTAGGAGCATAGGTTATTGTTCCTTCTTCTAAGGACTTCCTTGGCAGTAAGGCAAAAACATCCCCCAGAATTTGGCTCAGTGCCAGGTGGAGGGTTTGAAGAAAGAAGTACCTTGTCTGGTACAAACAACCAAGCTGCAGGAGATAGGTTAGAAGAAGGATGTGTATTTGAGGAAAGGCATTTTCAGTTTCACTTAACCACCTCTCTGATAAGAGGTTTTAGTTCATTGGGAAGGTCTTGGTGGACCAAAAATTCCTGGAGCAATCTGTTGAGGCCTATTTTGTAGAAGCTACAAGCCTCAGCGTCAGAGGCTTGTAGTTTTGACTGAAGAGAAAAAAACTTTGGTTGTATTTGCCAAGTGGGAGCAAACCTTGTGTGAGACCTTCAAAACAAGAAGCAGAGGGATTGGATGACTCTTTGTCCTCTCCAGAGAAGGATAGGAGTGAACTGACAAAGACGTTGTAGTTTGAGAGGATACCTGGGTTGCGTGTTGAGTGAGAGCTAAACCAATCTCTGTAGTGACCAGTGAGCTTCTCCACAAGATAGAGAACCTTCTGGGAGTTGATGGAGAACTCAGATCTATAAGCAGTAAAGTGGGCCTTTACATAAGCTAAAGAATTAAAAATACTAGGGTGTGGTGAACTATGAGCTAAGGTATTGAGAACTACTGTTTGATTGGTGTAGGAAGTAGGAGTATGCCCCTCCTTGTTACAAAAAACTTTATCATATAACCAACCAAGTAAAAAAACTACTTGAGATAACAATGTTACAATAATAGAGAGAGAAAAGGCCAAGAAGATGATAGAAGAAATGGAAAAAGTATTTCCTGGTTCAATCCCATGGGAAGCCAAATAATGTAAGGTCTTGCCCATAATGGTGCAAGGTTATAGACTAGAGCGTGCAAGGCATTAGGATTCAAATTTAAAAGATATAAACCTGTAGGAACTGTCTGTAAGATAATTTTACAGAGTCCTGCTAAAAACCTATACTGGGCTATAAAAGGAGTAATTGAGTTTAAGAACCCTAAGCAAAGAAGATGAAATAAAGTGTTTAATAGTGAACAATTTGTAACTAAAGGAATGTCAATATTTGGATATTCTCCATCAGCAAATTGGCACATATAACTATTGAAAGATTCCTTAAGGGAAAATAATGGATGCAGCAAGCCTAAGGCTTGTTGTTTTACTATTTCCATTTGTTCAAGGAAACAAAAGGCTAAACTTTAAAATGAATTTAATAAAAATGTATAAATTTCTAAAAATTAAGATATCAAGTTTAAATTAGATAAAGAATTGAAGGGTAGAAATCCCTTAGAATTTTGGCTTAAAGCCTACTATTCAAAAGCTCTTTATTTATAGAAGGAAAAGCCTTTCCAGTTGAGATTGATAGCCAGTGAAAAAGCAGCCAAGAAGAGAAGCAACTGGGGAAGTTTGGAGATGACAAAAGAAAGAAAGGGGAAACAGATGACCAGTTTGAAGTTGATCTGCAACGTGAAGCTTGGGGAAAGCGGCAACAACGTAACCAGGAGTTTCAAAAAAGGTGAGCAAAAATTAAAATTTCTCTAACTTTAAAGTAGAGAATATAAAGCTAATATAATAGCTGAAGAGCAAAAGATGACAACAACAACGTCAATTCAAATGCAAATCAACGTAAAACAAGGTAAATTACTTTAAAATACTTAAATATTAACTATTAGTTAAAAATTTAATATTAAAAAGTAAAGAAAGATTAAATAAATTGAAAACAAATAAAATATGATAAGTTTTAAAAAGCCTGCCCTTTGGGGCAGGGCATGACAGCTGGTACCTGGTGCAACAAGCGGCACAAAGAACACACCAAGAAGAATTGGGACACTTTCAAACAAGACTTTTTGGCAATATTAGTGCTAAAGGACACCACAATTATTATCATACACCAAGTGAATAATTAACCCAAACTGAAACAGTGAAGGAGCTCACCCACACTTACAAGGAACTCTAACTATGTGCCCCCTTAGATACGGCCTTTGACACACCAGCTACCCACCTCATTTACTATGACACACTCAAGTCACATGTAATGAGACACATAAACCTGGACCAGGTGACCAGCTTGCAAAGTCTGTATCTCAAGGAAGAGAAAGCAGAACAAACGCCCAATGCTCTCCACATGGCGCAAACTGGAAAGAGAGGGCAACCCAAGGATTCTCACCCAACTGGGCGTTCCAATCAACCACCCCTTTGGAACAACAGCAACAATGCAAACCACAAACCTGCAGGTTCAAATGGACATGAAAATGGGAACAACAGCCAGTCAAACTGTAGCCATTTCTGTATCACTGCTACAAAAGACAATCAAGGCAAGGGAAAGTCCTGGGGAGAGCACTAAGCAAGCCAAGCTCTCCCCACACAACTCCTGACTTGCCCAACAATGAGTACTGATCTAAGGACGTGGATCAGTGCCCAAAAATCCAAGTTCCCTCGCAGGACCTGGTACTGTACACTATTGCCAGACATCCCAATAAACTGATGTCTTATCCTTTCTGCTTTTGCAGTTACACAAGCTCAGCACTCCTGGACTTGGGCACAGATTTAACCCTAGTCAACAGCAGCTTTGTAGATAAGTTCAAGCTAACCACTAATCCTTTGCAGATTAAAAACATGGTTTTAGATGATGAACATCACATTGCCATGACAAGGGAAACTGCCCCATTTCCTGACATGCTAGAGAACCTGCACTCCACCATCCAGGGTGTGATGCTCACAGGAGATTGGTGAGGAGTGTGAAAGAACCTCTTGTAAGCTTCTTTCAGAGAAGCTAGGGGGAACTACTGATACTGGGCTGCAACTGCAGGGGACAGTAAAGAGCACTTTAATCAAGCCTAGGATACTAACTCTAAACTATTAGTAAAGCAGGAAGATATTATTTTTACCTTATTAGCAGAGGCAACAAGAAAGCAGAGTCTACTAGAGTCTGGTGTGAAGCTTAAGTCTTATTAGAAAGGTAAGAATAAGCTAAAGTGCAAAAAGTAGTAAGGATAAAAAGGTATTTTTATTGTTAAGAAATGAATCCATTTTATAGTTGTGTTATTCCTGCACATTAGTTAATTTGCAGGAATTGGGAAGGGACCTGGGAAAAGCTGAACTAATTTTCATCTAGTAGTATTCAGGATCATCCCAGTCAAATGGCAGAACTACACCCCCATGTTTCACCTCATGGGTGAGTGAGGGTAAGATACACAGTCATCACACATCCCCCCTCTTGACAAGACTACATAAAGAAGGAGGAAGCTGATGACTGATGCATGTCTTCCTGTTGCGCCAAATATCACAAAGCAACTCAGGGTATCAGAGATAATAAACCTAGAGCTCAAGATGCTTCTGGAAGAGTTGCTGCAAGAGAATGCCTACCTCAGGAGGGAGAATCAAAATAGTAATGAGCTTGTAGATGAGGCCAAAAAGATCTTCTGAGTTGTGCAAGGTTGGCAAGGGCTAGGTACCAGAAGGGGCCATGTCACCAACAGAGTGGTAAATGTAGGAGCCCAAGAAGAATTGCCTGACCTGATGAATGAAGTGGTCATGACGCCAGCAGATGTGACTGGCACAAACCAAGAAGAAGAAACAGCAGACCAAGGGCAGTCTCCAACTGGCACTTTGGAGGGCAACAACACACCCATCTTTTTGACACCTGGAAGGGAACAACAGGAGGGAGCAAAAAGAGCACTAAGTACTGCAACCATCAGTGACTGGGAGGTAGTTGCCAACCAGGAAGGAAAACAGAGCAGCCAACCAGAGGAACAACCCAGCCAACCAGAGGAATGACACAACCATTCAGGGGAAACCCAAGAGACCAACCAGCCAGAAAAAGAGAAGAACCAAGCCAAGAAGAACAAGCAACCCAAGGGATCAAACCTGCGCCACCTGCAGGGAGCAAGCAAGGTGTTGCTTTGTAACAGCTCCTTTAGTGAAAGCAAGCCGTTATGTAGCAACAATGCGCTATGCAGCAGCAAATTGCTGCATAGCGCACCTACGCAACAAAGCAATTCTCTTGCCAGAAGCAGATTGAATTTTTGTGTAGCATTGCAGCGTAACAAACCGCTTATAAGTAGTGGATTGTTACAAAGCAATGAAACACATTGTAACAATTTTACCACTAGTACAATTGAGGGCTGTGTAAGTAGCCCTTTGGTACGCACTGTACTAGAGGTACCCAAAGGTAAGCAAAAATCATTAATATTTCATACTAATTAATTTTCTCTTTTTAGGCACATCCAGAGATAGTATATGGGCCCACCCAAGTGAGGAAGGTATAGTGACCAACCCAAACAAACCAGAAAGCCTCAATAAGCTTTCTAATCATACCAAGAGAGACAGAGGATCAGGAATTTCACTAAGTTCATCCAACAACCCTGCTAGTGATAGTCCTGGAAATCTGGAAGCAATTTCTTCAGATGAAGAGACAATTCCTGAAAAGAAGGTGCATAAGGTACCCACACCTAGAACCCCAACTCTGGTCACCTACCAGGAGGAAGAAGAGGTTACCAACCAGGAGGTAGATGTCAATCTGGAAAATGCTCCTGACCAGGTCAAACTTGAAAGGATGAGGGCTAGCTCCTTGGGACTCAAGGATAAATTTAAGATGACTCTGAAAGTCCTTCCACCCTTCCATTTAAGTAACCAGCCTTTCTCCTTCTAATATTTCTAAGCCTTCCAACCTAGTTACTCACATAGAGGCATTGTGCCTGCTGGCTTTGGAGCACATCAGCTTGTAGAATATTCATATGGTTCTAGATGACAAGCCTATGGAAAAAACATATGCTAAAGCCATTTCCATGGCTAGTAACCAGTACTACCATGTAACTGAAGAAGGTCTCTTGGAGGCTCTGGAAGGGGAGTTGCTTGTTTTTCACCTTATGTGGTACCATCCCAGGGAGGCCAACACCATCATGGAGGTATTCAGGGCCATAACCAGCGCCATGGGAAAAGCACCTGTGAGGTCTATCTCAGACAAGCTACATACTGGAAGGGGATGAGGGACTGAGATAACTTCTGTTTTGCACAAAACCTGATCCTTGATGAGTACACCAACCCAGAAGTCTCAACAGACAATTTCCTTCTGAGCCTTCATAATGGGGGGCTCTATCTGTTTCTATGTCATACTTATTGGTCCAAGGTTGAGGCAGAGACAGGGCATCCTGCCAATATGGCACTTGATTGCCAGATCCTAATAACTAAGACTGAGAACAGGAAGATAGCCATGGTTGCACTTTTTGGAACCTCCTTGTCAGGCGCCAGGCTCATAGGAATGCAGTGACCACAATTCTTTGTAGACATCCGTAGATTGGTGGCCTTGCTCTAGAGGGACCTCAACGTGATAGGAGTAGCTGCTACCTACCTAATTCAACTACGTACACAATTGGTGTGTGCAGATATTTTACGCGCCAGAGCCAAAGTTCTTTCCCATAAGAAATAAACTGTGCTTTCTCTTTCTTATGTTCTTTTATATATATATTTATCTTTTTTATTCTTTACTCATTTTTGTCTTTTTATCTTTTTCTTATTTTTTTGTCTTTTTTATTTTTTTCTTCATAGTGTAATAAAAGGAAAACCTCACCATGACTATACAGTCTTAGTTATCCCTATGAATGGGTGAAGCTAAATCTACTTCAGTAGGCTGTTCATTCATAGGGGCCCTCTTAAGGTACTTGGCATGTACCCTATTGAGGATGTTCCCATGCATGAAGTCCTTAAGAGTTTATACATCCATACCAGTCTTTTCTAGGAACTCATGAGGCTCAGTCCACAAGCTTTGTAGCTTGTTAGGATTTCTATCCAGGTGTTCCCTGTACATGAGGACTTGTCAATCACCTCAATCTGAGGTAGAGGGAGCAAAGCATCCTGTTCCCTAAGGAAGGACTGTACACAAGAGTTAACAAGGTTCTTAAAGGCTTTGTCCTGTAGAGCAGCAATGTGTCTTGTGAGCTCAAGGACATCCTTTGAATAGTTCACATTGTTGGCCTTGGGTGGGATAGGGACTAGATAACCTGGGAGCGCAGCTTGTCTGCCATACAGAAGCTTAAAGGGACTCTCCTTAGTTACTGTGTGTAAGGTAACCCTGAAAGCCATGACAGAAATAGTAAGGTAGTCATCCCAGGAAGAAGACTTATCTGCTGCTAGCTTATTAAGGATACCTAACAGGGTGCCATTAGCCTGTTTGACCATACTGTCAATTTCTGGGCAATAGGGGGCAGAAGAAGCACCTTCTATCCTCATAAGTTCATTCAATATTGGGAGGATGGAATGGAAAAAGTTTGTGCCATTGTCTATCAGAAAGACACTTGGGCAACTATGACAGGCTATGATTTCTGTCAGGACAAACCTAGCAGTCCTCTGTGAGGCTTGACCTGGGACGGCAGCACACTCAATCCACTTGGTTAGGTAGTCAATGGATACCAGGATTTACTGGTTTTTCCTGGAGGTAGGTCTAGGTCCCATGGGTCCTACCACATCTATGCTCATATTAAGAAAAGCATAGTTAGGTAGGATCAACTGGTAAGAGTGAAGCAGTGGCTTTCTACAGAACTGTGTGCATCTTGTGCAAGAGTTGACATAATTGTCTACATCAGAAGCAAGGCTCTCCCAGTACACATAGTCTTTCATGGTATCATACATACATCTGGTACCAGCAAGGCCTGTGCTCTTATGAAAGTCAGCTAGCTTCTCCAGTTTCTCTGAGGGTCTGATATATGGTAGGTAGACCTCTCCACAACATTTGTAGAGTCTTCCTTTTTCTACCTTAGTCTTTATTGAGAGTTTCTCAAGAACAGCCTTTAGTCCTGGAGCTAGAGCATTCCACTTTTCTGGATTACCTATGAGCTCATACACTGATTCTAACTCAATCTGAAGAGCTGCTACTAGCGGGAGGCGTGACAGGGCATCAGCGTTCCCATGCTTATTGCCTGGTCTATGCACTACCTCAAAGTCATAGTTCTGTGGCTTAGCTGTCCACCTGGCCAAGCGCCCTTCAGGGTCCTTCATGTTCTTGAGCCAGGTAAGAGAGCTATAGTTGGTCACCACAGTGAATTTAGTACTATGTAGATAGGGCCTGCATTCTATAATTGCATACAGAACAGCCAGACATTCCCTCTTTGTGGTGGGGTAGTTCCTCTTGTGCTTGTTGAGGGTGTGGGAATGGTAGGAGATAGGGTACTCCTCCCCCCAAAAAAATTTCTGGGACAACACCACACCAACAGCCACTATAGAGGCGTCTGTATATAGGACAAAATGTCGCTCAAAGTCTGGATACAGCAGCAGGGGTTTGCTTGTTAGGACTTCTTTCAGGGCTGTAAATGCCTTGTCACACTCATCCGACCAGAGAAGTTCTGTGTCATCCTTTAGTTAGTGGAATAGGGGTTGTGTAATCTTAGCAAAGTTGGGTATAAACCTGCAATAATACCCAGCTATCCCCAAAATCACTTGTACTCCACATACATTGGTGGGGGGTAGGAGCTTGGAAATGACCTCAACTTTTCTAGCACAGGAGCTATTCCTTTAGCTGAGATGATATTCCCAAGGAACTCAAGGTGCTCCTTGAAGAACAAGCACTTGGATGCCTTGAGTTTGAGGTCTTTTTTGTGTAGCCTGGGGAACACCTGCTTCAAGTGCTTGAGGTGATCAGAGAATGTTCTCATGAAAACATTGATATCATCCAGGTAGATAAGGACGCAGCTCAGTTTAAGGTCTGCAAAGGTACTATTCATCATCCTCTGAAAAGTTGCAGGTGCGTTCACCAGTCCTTGAGGCATCTGTGTGGGCTGAAAGAGACCTTCAACAGTTATGATGGCACGTTTCTGTTAGTCCTCTTCAGACATGGGTACTTGCCAGTATCCTGACAGAAGATCCATTGCAGAAAAGTACTTGGCCCCATCTAGCTTTTCTAGGGTTTCATCAATCCTAGGCAGGGGGTACTTGTCCTTCTTGGTGATGGGATTCAGTTTCCTGTAATCTATCACCACCCAGTTGGTCCCATCTTTCTTCTTCACCAGAAGGAGTGAGAAGGCCCAAGGGGACTTGGATGGCACCAAAAGTCCTGCAGCAAGGAGTTTATGGATCTCTTCACCTATTACTTCATTTTCCTTGGGGGAGCGCCTGTAGGCTCTCTGCAAGATAGGCTCTTCATTACCTATATTAACCTTGTGGAGTTCTCCTTCTTCACAACCCAGATCTTCATTAGATAAGGTAAAAATGTCTTTGAAATTGTCAGGATACCAAGAGTACTGTGGGGCTCCAGTAGGTGAGGAAGGAGTCAAATCAGGTACTGGCATGGCCCACCAGATGATGGGACCTAACTTTACCAGGTAGGAAAGGGCCTTCCCAGCCACAGCCCAAGGCCTGGGTGCTGGCAAGACAGAGTCAATCAATCCTGTGAGCACCAGGTGAAGCACCCCCATGAATTAACTGTTCTGGCTAGTGGCATCAGAGGTGGGTGGGGTTAAGATGGTCAGTTTGGGTGTCAGGGGTGGCTCCATGGGGACCAGGTAGACAGCAGGATTATTGTACTTCCTGTTGGAGATCAAAGGGTAGATGGTGATTGCTTTGCCATCACAGACAATTTGATAGGGTTCCTTGGGTGCATTTGGGAAGATGTACCACTGCAAGTCTTTCAATATCCAGGGTTTGTGGTCAGGATTTGGGGGTACTCAGTGAAGTGCACAGGGCCAAATGGAGCTTCAGGAGGGCAGTCATAGTCAAATACTTTGGTTTTTTCAAGTGGAGTCTGGCTATCTATCTGTCGGAAACCTTTTCCTGACTCACTGTTATTTATGGATACCCTGTTAATGGAGGTCAACATCAAGAAACAAAAAAAACATTGTTAATACTCTTGCACCTTTCAGGGCTTTCCAGAGCGAGAATCAAACCCAGGACTCTAATCAAGAAGATAATGTTAGTACAAAACTAACCAATTCATTTAAATTACCTATTTATTATACGCCAATTCAATTGGATCTTGAATTTGAAAACCATTTTGAAAACAAAAGGTTAATAATAAGAAGGTAAATGCCACTTAACGCTCTGCTTCTGACTGGCTGCGTCAAGCCAGCCTGACAATCAGTGACCTGCTCTCTATGCTTTTGGATAAGGCTCCATACATTAAGATATTTGACCTTATGGCTTTACGCCGCTTAATTAGCTTTAACCTTGTGGCATCTTTGTGGCTCCTATTCTTACACCAAATATGTTTGTCAATTATTAAGCAACAATTTATCCTCCACTTGAAACAGGTATGCTTTAAATGATATAATCATGTGAAACCCCTTCATTTCCCAAACTCCACTCGGATATTTCAGCCTTGATTTTAAGGCTATTTAAGTGCCCAATTCTTATTCATTCCAATTGTCCCAACAATAAATAGTATTTCTTATCCTATCTTTCCACACCTTTTTCTTAGTAACATTGTTTGAAACCATGAAGGGAATTTATTTCCTGCTATGGTTTCTAGTCTCCCTTTTACAACAATAAAAAGGTCTTGAGAATCCCACTCCCACTATTGACTGGCAAAACTCCTCTCCCAATGATGCCCACCAGAAGGAGTCCTTGGCAATGTGTGGTTCAAATATTCCTCTGGTCATTGGGAAAGAAAGTTCCATTACAACCAACATTCTACTCCTCCACCTGTCAAACCCTTGTTGGTACAGCCTCATGCTTCCTTGTATCTTTTGATGTACATTGTAGGATATTACCTTTTGGGTCGTTTTATCTCCCTGATGGGAAGGTTTACATACTTGCGTCACCTAGGCCATCTTGCCATGGTCACTGTGCCTATTGGATCTGCCATTGCAGGGCTTAATTTAGGGGCCTTGGCTCACCAAGTTGGGGGCTTGTTCCCCTTAAAGTGGGTCTCTGACACTATCCCAGTGGATGATTACTCACGCTTGAGTGTATGCAGATGAAAGAGTATCAAAAATAGGTATGGAAACAGATTGGTGGACCAAAAGGTTCATAACAACTTTATTTGGTAAGGATGACAATACAGAACTTTTTCAGGTGCTTCTGATCTATATACTTACTCACATATAAGTGCCACTGGGCATTCTTCTGGTGCTATCTGTGTGGCAAGGCTTGACATCTCAGGTTCTGCTGTTTGGTTAGCTTCTTCATGGTCATTTTTGGGGTTTTCAGGAACAGTTGTTTGGCTTTTTGGTGGTCCATCTTGGCTTGTAAGGCCATTGGTTCTAGCAGGTTTGGCTTCTGGGGTTATGGGGGTTTTCCCAATTTGATCACCTTTTTTAGGCTGGCTTGACAGGCTTTCTTGAGGCTGAGGGACTTGATTAAAAAGGGGTCCCCAATTTGGGACCCCAAATTACTTAATGGAGAGAGGGCTTGAACTGGGTTTACTGGGCAGCTAAAAATTGCCTGCCCAGCCAAACCCACCAAGGCTTGGACGTAGCTTTTGGGGCCCCAAATGGGCCCCGCAGCTACTGCCAGGGCAGGAATGGTTCCCACACCTGGATGTGCTTTGAAAAGCAAAAATCCAGGTGCAGGTGAATCTCCCCGCCCACTAGCCCCGCCTGGTGGCCAGGAGCGGGTTTGAATCCCACCTGGGGCATCAAAATTGTTACTTTTGTAACAGAACTTGTCCAAAAGGGCCTCAAAGGAGTCTTTCTTGTCCTTGGCTAGACCCACCATGTTGTCTTGGGGAATGATGGCTGCCACCAGGGGCTTATCAGGAAGGCTGATTCCCAGTTCCTCCAGACCACCCAAAAAATAGACAGCTGTCAAATCCTCATTGTGACCTATCCTAAGGGTAGCAATGTAATGAACCTTAGAGACCTTTATCTCCATACTTAGTGGGATGAGCAAGAGAACCTTCAAGGTTTCTTGTGCAGCTGAGTCACGTATCCCAGGCGCAGCCAAAGGTTCCTTGCACAAGACACCATTGATGCTATTGATCTCAAAGTGCAAGCCAGGTGGAAGGTCAAGGTATAAGCCTGTGTCAACAGCAACTTGGGCCTTTGGGGGGAATCCTGACAAGCTGATTTGACCTCAGCTTGAGACCTTTTGATTGTTGCCATATGTTGGTAGAGGCTTGACAGAGACGTTTGCTACTCTTTACAGCAAGCCCAAGACACCATGTGAATACCAGAGGCAAACATGCTGTCTACCTGTCTCTTCTTTAGATACCAGAAACACATCTAATGAATCCTTAAAGAGCAGGGGGACAGTATATCCCAGGATAGAGAAATGTTCATGTAGATGGTTAATCTCAGTCTGGTAAGTCCTGAGGAAGTATGTACCAATGAGCATATCATATGACTCACTATCTAGTACAACTGCTAGGTAAGTCACCACTAGTTCACCAAACCTCAGGGGGACACTGGAGTAGGCACCATTAGATTTGATGGATTCTACACCAGCTGTGAAAAAGGATTCTGTGTATTAAATATCAGGCAGAAATCCTAATCTCCTCACCAGACATGAGGATATGATGTTGGTAGGTGCACCTGTGTCTAATACTGCTTTGATGGGTGTATCAAGGACAGTAACTTCAATCCAGGTGCATAAATGCAAGATAGGGTTGCACAGCTCCATGAGTATAGTTGCATGAACCCCCTGGGGGTCAAGAGCCTCTCTTAGTGAAGATAAAGCAGACTTTAACCCAGGTACTACCTTCAGGATGATCTGTAGCAGCAGAAGGATACTAACATTCACAAAGATGCTGGGGTTATCAGGATCATCCTGTGGGTAAGTGTCATCAGGCTCCATGCTCTGAATGAGGTACAGTTTTGCGTGGGATTCTCAAAAGTAGTGCTGATGCCTTGGGCCAGAGCTTGTCTAGCCTGTAGCCTCTCAGATCTTCTAGGATGACCCTTTGTGCAAGGGACAGGTGAGGACAATACGGCAAATATGCCCTCAGAGCTGGTAACTTTGGTAGGGGGTTCAGGTTCTGGTGATAGAGACTCCCTGCATCCATCACCCTCTAGTTTTATGACTCCTCAGAGTCTGAACCAGAAGATTCTTCCTGGTCCTCTGGCTCTTTTCCTGAAGAACCACATTCACACTAGGACTTTTTGCTGGAATTTAGAAAAGGGCTTCTTGTTACCCATATTCTGCATTTTTTGGGACACCTTGACATAGGGGCAGTCCTTAAGAACATGGCCCTTTTCCTGGAAGGCAAAGCATCCATCATACCCAGGTCTCTTGTTGTAGGGGTTTTCCATGGAGGCAACTTCAGGGGTAGTGTAGAACACCTTGCAAGATGAGAATCCATTAGTCCTGTATTTTTCTAGCTGAGCCTGGAGGTTAGGGAGAGTATAAACCTTATCCACTATTTATGACAGGTCATTTAGCCCATTCACCTGGCCAGAGAACTTTTCCCAAAGCTCGGGGAACTGGGAAAAGAGGGAGTGGCAGAGAGATTTTCTGGCATCATTGACATTGATGGTATCAAAACAGCAGGCTCAACTTGCCAGCAAGGTTCCAAGCAAGCCGGCTTGTGACCCATAATATAATTACTCACCCACTTGAAGCCAGACTAGGAAGTCAACTCAAATTGCCAGATCCAACAACATGAACAGATGATGACCCTTTATAGTGGATACCTTGTTTTGGCGTTTGACTCATTACCAGGATCAAGCCACCCCCTTCACCATCCAGTCGTGTAATCAATAAAATCATGTTCCTGTTATCCTTGATTCACAATGACTATAATCACTATCTCTCAATAAAGATTACTATATAGTTTCCAAATATCTTTCCCCTTGTAGCTTTGCTAAAACAGCACAGTTACGACATTGGTAGCACAGGTACGCTGTCCATCCTACCTTATCTTGAAAAATTCTGCCTGTTGCCTGCACGTGCCGTGGCCAACAAATCCTTGACAGAATTATGTCTGGCATCCTGCTGGACTGGACCCTGTACACCCCTGGTACCAAGATAACTGATGGCTTTGTCCTGTACCAGAACACAGTTATTCCACTACCCGCCTTTAATGCCATATCAGCACAAGGGTTCTTTCAGGCTCCCTCCTCTCTTCCACAACCAACTGACAAAAGCACCATGCCTGCATATGTAGCCCAAAGACTGCACAGCGCTGCCTTGGGACCTTTTGCCGAGGCCAACAACAACAACACTGCCACATGAATCCAGTCCGCCCAGAGCAAACTGGCCCAGATGAAATGCCCACAGCAATTTTGGATTGCAGAAACCTCCATCTGCCTGACCCACAACGCTGGCACCTGGTGTGACAAGTGGCACAAAGAGCACACCAACAAGAACTGGGATACCTTCAAGCAAGACTTCTTGGCAAGGTTTGTGCTTAAGGACATAGCACTCATGATCATAGGCCAAGTAAAGAACCTAACCCAGACAGGCACTGTGAAGGAACTCACCCACGCCTACAAGGAACTCCAACTTTGTGCAGTATCTGAGATGGCTTTTGACACACTAGCTACACACTTCATGTACTATGACACACTTAAGTTGCATGTAATGAGACACGGGAACCTGGACCAAATGACCAACCTACAAAGCCTGTACCGCAAAGCAGAAAAAGCGGAATAAACATCCAATGCCCTTCATAAGGCATAAAAAGAAAACAATAGAGACCCAAGGATTCCCATACAGGAGGGTGCTCCACTCAACCACCCCCTGGAAGCAACAGGAATAACACCAACTATAAACCCACAAGCTTAAACGGACATGGGAACAGAAACAATGGCCAGTCAAATTGTACTCATTTCTGTATCACTGACACACAAGGCAATCAAGATGAGGGAAAAGCCCAGGGAGAGGATTAATTGAGCCAAGCTCTTCCCACACAACTCCCAACTTGCCCAATGATGAGTACCAACCCAAGGACGTGGACCAATGTCCAATGATCCAAGTGCCCTCACAGGACCTGGTACTGTACACCATTGCCAGACATCACAATAAACTGATGTCCTATATTTTCCATTTTGCAGTTACACAAGCTTAGCACTCCTGGACTCTGGCGCAGATCAAACCCTTGTCAACAGCAGCTTTGTAGATAAGTTCAAGCTAGCCCTAATCCTTTGAGGATTAAAAACGTGGTCCTGGCTGATAAACACCACCTTGTTGTGACAAGGGAAACCACCCCCTTCTCTGTCATGCTTGAGAACCTCCACTCCACCATCCAAGGTCCTGTCATTGACTTCCCAAGGTTTGACATTATACTGGGGGTAGACTGGTTACAAAAGAACAACTCTCACATAGACTGGGCAACCTCAGTCTTGATCATCAAGTGTGAATGCGTCAAACACCAGATATACCCTGACTCAGTGGACTAACTCCTATGTGACCACGTCTTTGTGCGCATCACAGATACTGGACAAAAAGGAAGCCTGAAGGCAATTGACTGGGACTCCACCAGTACAATATCATACACTTCAAAGATCACCAGGATACCTCCACGCCTCAGGATTGCTAAATTGTGGCCTGCAATTCAGAAATCTTCAAAGAAGCGCTACTTGGGCTGCCCCCTGAGAAACACATCCAACACTCTATCCAACTCAAAGGAGCTGTCCCAAAAGCACGCCCTATCTACAGGCTGACCCCAAACAAAGATGAAGCCCTACGCGCTTATCTCAAGGAGGCGTTGGAGAAAGGACTTATCTGCCCCTCACAGTCTTCTTTTGGGGCTGCTGTGTTCTTTGTGGCCAAGAAGAATGATACCTTACGTCTGGTCACAGACTACCAATCCCTAAACAAAGTTACCATCAAGAATTGTTATCCACTACCACTGATTGACAATCTCTTTGATGCCTTGGGAGGAGCCACAGTCTTCTCCAAGATCAATCTGACTGCAGGCTACAACCAGATTTATATTTAGGAGGAAGACATCCCCAAAACAGCCCTCTGTCTAAATACAGCTCATATGAATGTGTGATGCTCAAATTTGGCATGACAAACGCCCCTTCCACCTTTGCAACTTTCATGAACAAAGTGTTTACGCCACACATAGGCAAGCATGCCCTAGTCTACCTAGACAACATCATTGTCTACAGCTCCTTGATGGAAAAGCACCACAAGGACCTAGAGGCAGTCTTTGCTACCCTGGCACAACACAAACTGTTGGCCAAACCCTCCAAGTGCCAGTTCTTCCGCAAGCAATTACCCTTTCTGGGACACATAGTCTCAAAGGACGGCATCAAACCCGAGATTCAAAAGATACAGGCTATCTGCAAGATGCCGTTACCCAAGGATAAGTCGGAACTCCTCACCTTCTTGGGGATGGTGGCCTATGTACTCTGCTTCATACCTGACTGTGGCATTTTGACTGCCCCCTTATCCGCCATAACAGGCATCAAATCCAAGTTTGTGTGGACCCCCCAATGTGACCTCTGTTTTAGATGCCTCAAGGAGAAACTCATAACAGCGTCTATCCTGCAATACCCCAAACATGACAGGGAATACCAAATGGAAACCAATGCCTCAGACGCATCCATTGGGGGAGTCTTACAAATCAAAAATAACAATGGCAACTTCCTGCCTGTGGCCTATGAATCACACAAATTGACAGACGGAAAGTGCCAATACCCTATACATTACAAAAATTTGTTGGCAATTGCGCACTGCCTGGTCAAATGGTGATGTTATCTGGAAAAACAGGAGGAGTTCACAGCCTTGACAGACCACAAGTTCCTTATCTACTTCAAAACCCAAGCAAACCTATCCCGCCAACAGGCCTGCTGGATGAAGCTTCTGGAAAGGTTCAATATGGTCATACAATATAATCCTGATCCAGAACTTCCCATGGCAGACACACTCTTGCACCTGTACATCAGAGCTATGAGGGGCAAGAATGGGCTCAACCCAGACTGGCCCCTCCTGGTGCTTAGGAAGAAGGACAAAGGCTTCCCCCTGGCACCACAGACATAAAAAAAGAAATATTCATTAAGAATGAGCACTTATTTGCAGATGTGTATGGGGCCTTACATCAAAAAATGTCTGATAGGACAACTATCCCTTATGTTCTCACACATCAGCGAGTTGACACAATCATACATTACCACAGAGACCTAGGACACACAAAAAGCTGCAACCTCTATGAATTCCTTAA
Organism: Entomophthora muscae; assembly: GCA_014839935.2. Lineage (NCBI taxonomy): Eukaryota > Fungi > Entomophthoromycota > Entomophthoromycetes > Entomophthorales > Entomophthoraceae > Entomophthora > Entomophthora muscae. Next base: position 101,612 of record QTSX02006632.1, on the reverse strand, counting down.
ACACAAAGCATGGTGGTCAACCCTATACTGGGACATCCAGGAAGTCTTGGACCAATGCAAAGTATGTGAGAAAACACAAAAAGCAATACCCCACCTAAATCAGTACTACCTATTTGCACGCAACTGCCTTTCAAGATGTGTGACCTAGACATTGTGGTCCCCATTCCAGGGGAACATAACATAAAGCAATACATCATTACCACAATAGACTTTGCCAAATGATGGCCAGTGGCACAAGCAGTAAAGACACATACAGGCAATGAGGTACGGCAATTCATAGGGAAAGAAATCATCAGTAATTTTGGAAAACCAGAACTCCTGATAACCAACAGAGGCTAAAAATTGACCTCTGAAGATACTAATGTAAACCTCACCAAGAATGGGGTCCAGCACACAGTGACAACACCTTACCATCCTCAGGCCAATAGATGTGTGAAGCGGCTGAATGGCAGCCTTGTGCAAGCCTTGGCCAAGCTCACTGCCAGGAGACCCGAGGACTGGTACATGCAGCTACCAACTGCATTGCTTGTATGCCAGACCTGCGTGAACAGATCCACTGGAAAAAGTCCCTTTGAGCTAGTTTATGACACACAACCCAATATCATCCAAGCACTATTAGGACCTAAGCTGGAAAAGCCAAGCAAGGTTCCATCCCACTCAGATCCCCAGGTCATAGAGGCCAATGGTGATCAAGCAGAGAAAGAAAACAAGTGTCTACAAAAGACATTCATCCCCGTCTAAGACAGACATGAGGTTGGTGACAAAGTTTGGGTCATGACTACCAACAAAAGTAAATTACAGCTAGAAAAAGTGGGCCCTGTCATCATCCTAAAGGTAAACAAAAACAACACTTACCCTGTGCAAGGACTTGGAAAACGTAAACAAGACAAAGTTCTCCACCATGATTGCCTCAGGCCCTGCAAAGCAAGGCAGAAACAATGCAAGACTGTCCTATCTGTCACCAAACAACAGTTAGTACAGTATGGCACCTGGGCTCCCAACAACCTCCCTGACAACCTGCTCCCAGAGGAGGCCAACCTTCAGTTGGGGGGTGTCAAACAGCAGGCTTGGCCTGCCAGCAAGGTTCCAAGTAAGCAGGTTCGTGACCCGCAATCTGATTATCCAGTCACTCAAAGCCAGACTAGGAAGTCAACTCAAATTTCCAAATACAACAACATAAACAGAAGCTGATCCTCCCCAGTGGATACCTCATTTCGGCGCTTGACTCATTACCAGGATCAAACCACCCCCTTCACCATCCCACCGTGTGATCAACACTATCATGTTCCTACTATCCACAATTCACAGTGACTATATAATACATATCTCTCAATAAAGAATATTATCTAGTTATCAAACATTTTTCCCCTTGTAACTTTTCTAAAACAGCACAGTTACGGCACAAAGTAGATAGAATACTTTGTTTATTGTTTAGTAATAGTGAATTGAGTTAACATAGCAAATAGATTTATAAATCCAAGTATAGTTGACATAATGAAGTATGATGCTAATAAAGTCGGACAAAAGAAGAGGATCCAGGCTGCAGCCTAATGGGTCTTAATTAGCAAATTTAAACAGCATTACCAGTTATCTTTGGAATATTCAGCTTCACCTTCGATCATATGGAATGTATATGCTAGGCGTGACTTGTCTGAGGTGTTGGGTCCTGATTTGTGAAGGGCAGATCCATGGATTAAGACCAGTGTTCCTAGAAATAAGTGAGTGCCTCATTGTTGAAGTTACCAGCGGGGATGACGACAGGAATGTAATGCTTGGGATCAGCAAGCTCTGCTGGATATTCCTCACCAACTATTTCAGTTGCTTCTGTGACTCCAGCTGAGTTACGGATACGTTTGAATCGCCTTGAAATGGGTGCAACTGAGGATAAGTCAAGTGTAGGGGTTCTTACACTTGTGAGATTTTGGGTAGAAATACAGACATCCGTTAGCTTCGGTGCAGTCTTCTAAAGGAATCCAAAGTCCTGTGGCAGAGGTTGGGCTCGTATAAAGAAAGGTTGAGTCTTGGTGTGGTGGGACCGCTCCGCCGATTCTCGGTTGTTTAAAAATAAGCATCGATTGTAAAATCTCAGGATGCTTGAAGTTTAAATCCTTAGCAATCGACTTAACCTTGTCACTGGTGCTGAGTTTGCGGAAGGATGGTTCCAAAATCGTGAAGCCCTAAAACACTTAGCCTTTGTATAGCTTGAGCTGAAAACCATGTCCAATCTTATTAATGGCTTTGTCCTTTTGAACTAAAAGGCCTCCCTCAGAAGAGTTTACAGCATCCCGCTCCAAGAAATATCGGATTTTATCACCAGACTCAAGGAAATAATCGTCCCCTATGTGCTCCTAATGATGAATTAATGGTCAAAATAAACTTTACATCGCCATCTCCTGTTGTGAACTTCACTAGGGGATGAGTTGTTGGATTGAATTCTTGAGCGCACCCAAGAGCGGCTTTTTGAAGAACTTCAACTTCATCTTTACTTAAGAAATCTGGTATGACAAGACTAGAATTTACAATTAGACCTCGTGAGTGAGAATATTTAGAGTGTTCACAATTAATTTCAACTTACTAGCCGTTGTCTTCAAACTATTGATAGAAGAAAGTCAGAAATAAATATGATTCCAGGTTTAGTTTAGATTTATTACAGAAGAAATATCAAAGGCACTTTAGTAATGTCTGCTTTAAGATTTAATTGTGAGGGGACTTTTAGCGCAAAAATCTAATCAAAATATATGAATTTACTTCTCTTAATTGATTCTGTGAGAGCATTGAAAAGGCGTATGTAAATAAAAGCAGAGCAGAAAGGTCGGATCGTGACTGCAAAATCTGACATTGTATGCAGTTAAATGTGATATTAAGTAGTTATGAATTGATTTCAGATATTGACTTAATAATTTAAGTTCGTTTCTGGATGCCACCTCCCTTATTTACTGTTGCACTATATGTGAGATTGTACGCAATTTGCACCCACTTTGGACGTAATTTTATGCATATTTTAATCTATCCTTTAACGAATCTTTTTTCTTCGTCAGAATATCAAAGTTCATCGCTAGCTAATCTCTGCTGTTGTAAAAACTAAATTATTTAATGTCTCTACTTAAAAGCTTAACCGGGATAAGTATTTTTCCACAACAACGCATCTCTGCTTGCCTTAGATCTTTTCGCCCCCTTTCAACTCCCAGCCATGAACCTCAGTACAACTATATTTTATCAAGGAACCTTGTCAGCTCAAAGTTTTCTTCGAGTTGGGTCTCCATTCAAGATTCCCCCAAATACAATCGTGGGATTTACGCAACTGCTTGGCTCCCTGCAGGAACAGTTGTTCTCGAGGAATTACCTGTTACCTCTATTTTAAAAAAGACAGGGCTCAAGGATCCTTATGACCTTTATTGCCCCTATTGCTTTATGCCACAGCACACCAACTCCGAACTCCAAAATCACCACATTTATTGTTCGGAATCATGCTCACAAGATTCCATGATGGTCCATCAGATACGAGAATACAAACAGGCACGAGAATTTTTTGAAAGTCAGCTGCGCTACTATCCAATCTTAGCCATCAATCTCTTTTTCGAAATTCTAAAACAATTTAAATCCCTGTCTCATTCTGCCCCTATATAAGTCGCTTAACTTGCTAAGCTACATCAAGCACCCGGATATCCCAGAAATATGGAAGGAGGATTACGCCCAAATCAAATACCTTTTTCTGAAAGATGAATCCCGCCAAATGTACTTCTCCTTGGAATGGTATGTGCGAACCATGTCAATATTTGATTTAAATGCTTTTGGGATCCTACCAGATGACCAAGTTTCCCTTAAACCTATCGGCTCGGCTGTTTACCTAGCCGCATCTTTCTTCAACCATAGCTGCGTTCCTTCGGCGCTTGTATCCTTTTCTGGCAACCGCATCCGAGTTGTCTTAAATCGTGATGTAGCCAAAGGGGAGCAGATATTCATCTCCTACCTGAACCCAGATTCATTCTCTACCAAGAAGGAATTGAACGAATTCATCAAAAGAAAGTATGGTTTCGATTGCAATTGCTCACAATGCCAAACTTCTCAATAAACTACATCTTTTCATGCATGCTTTGAAGCCAAAAATTGAACTCATGGTTTAAAAACCATCGATGGAGTTGCATCCTGGCTTTTAATAGAGGGGACTGGCCTATTGATCTAAAGGTAAATCACCCAACTAGCCTCACCAACATAAACAGTAGCGACCCGATCGAACTCATGAATAATCTAGCTCTCTAAAAGCATTTAAATATGCACTCAAAAATTCACTTAAGTTCTTCATATTCAATAAGGTTCATGCCTATCGCTTAAAGCCAAAATTTAGAATAGCAACCCCAGTATCAACCGAAACCTCAAGTCGCTACATTGCTGAATGAGACCTGAAATTAATATAAGCAAGACTGTTCTGCCATCGGCTGGGATTAAACCGCCTTCTAGGTAAAGTTGAGTGGACATTAAAGCCGATGTACTAACACTGTTATCCCAAAGAAAAAGGCATGTGTATTTCTTTCAACCATAAATTTTTATAAGTACAGATAGCCACTGAATTTACACTGGCAAAAAGTTAGATGGCTATTGGGCTAATTTTTATAAACTGATATTGAGATAATCTATGGAGGGGAGGCAAGGAATAAATGAGATATGGATACTTTTAAAGAGGAATAGATCTGGCTTTAAACTAAAGGTACTGGGGCTTGGTCCTACTAATGTTAAAGGATAAAGTAAGAGTAGAAATGATACATTAGTTTTCAAAGCTATGGTACTAAGCGAGAAAAAACTCATCTGTAAACAGAATCAACTCAGATGTAAACAAAATCTTAAAGAATGAATTTATATTGATTAACAATAGATTTGAGCTCACCTCAACTTTATTCTGAGATGCATTAATTTTGATTATATCTGAGTTGACTTTCTTTACAGATGAGTTTTTTCACTTAGCCCCATAGTTTTGAAAATACTGTGTGTAGCTAATTTTCATGTGACTGAATTATCTTTACAGCAAAGGGAAGAATGAGGATCACCCAAATAGAAATTTGGGAGTTCAAATCTTCTCTGATACACTTCCCACTTAAGGAGTTAGTCTGCTGTGATTAGTACATCAGGGGGAGGTCTGATTTTGACAGTGAATTTCTAATGGTCCTGTAGTTGACTTGTGATGGATATAAGAGTGCTGGAATAATCTCAATTTCTTGGGAAGAGGTTTCTCTGAGATACTTTTTGATGATGGTCTCCTTGACATTAGAGTTTCACAAGGTGTGTGTTGTGTTCTAGGTGATGTTTGATAGCTCTCCCTGGCCCTCTATGTACTGAGTCTGGCTTCTTGCTATGATAATTGAAAATTTATCACTGTTGTCATGAATGACATTTCAATACTTGTATTGAAAACCCAGGAATCAAACCCTGAACCTCTGAAGACAACTCAAGTCACACAGGATGGATGGGGACCCGCCAACCCACCAGGTCACAGACTCAAATTGTTGAATTACTCCTCAACCCACCAGCTTGTCAAGGGAGATTCCCTGAATTGTCACCAGATTGCTGCCAACCTTGTACCACTGAAGACCCAGACCTACACAGAGGTTGTGGCTTACCTAAAGGAGGTTAAAACAAAGCCTACTACTTGCCCTGCCAATGAGCACCAGCTACCACCAGTCTCCCATCCAGAATGGGCAATGCAAAAGGCTGTCTCAGTTGAATAGTGAACAGCAGCGGCGGAACCAAGCATCACTAGTTCTGTTTACCAGAACAAGCACAACCAGGATCTGCCGCCCTCAAAAACCTAAGCCAAGATCCATGCCCTACCAACAAGTTGCCCATGATCCCGAAGTCTGCAAAAAGCAAAGTAGCAAAATAACTGGGTATAAGAACCCTGGCAGCATTGGGATGACCATATTGTCATTTATGATGATAAAGTTTTATGAACCTTTGGTTCAAAATATCCTCCCTTTTCTAGTTTTAGTGATCTTTCATCTCAACTCTGGTCAGGTAGACAACCAGGCAACTGCCACTCTAGATACAAACTCTCCAAACTGCCCTCAGCACTATACCGTCCCCCTGAAGCCCCCTTTGGACCTGTGCATTTCACCAAATACCTATAAACCCCAGCCTACTCTGAGTTCAACTTGTAGAAAATACTCATTGCCAACCCCTTGGGTTGGCTAGAGAGATGAAAAGGTTACCTCAACTGGATCTCTCTATCTAAAACTTGCGTGGGACTTATCTGAAGCTGTTCTGCAAGCTGATATAAATTAGTTGGTCTGGTTTATAGCAATGAGATGGCCTTAACAAGCCTGCTTCTGTTACATTTGCAGTTTTTAGCAAGAATCCAGGCTGGGATACCAGGTGTCAGAAACCTCTTACCAGTTAGTTCTGACAATCTTGTCAAAATGAATTCTAATTCACCTGAGACAGGCCCTAAAATATTAAATTAAAGTCATAAGTGTTAGTAATTAAGGATGATGGATTTTTACCTCTTTTTGGATCTGATACAAATGGGTTATCAGCTACAAGAAGCAAACATGGGTCTTCTACCGCCAATGTGCATGAATCATTAAGCTCCAGTGTTAAAGAGCTGTTAGCAAGTGACAAGCCAACCAATTCTTTACCTGGTGATTTGAAATTGTTAGAGGCTGGTATGGCTTTGGGTAGCACATCCAGCACTTGGAGATCCAATAATTTGCTGAGGACTAAGCCTAATAGTCAGCAAGAGTTAAAGGCAGCCGTTTTAAGTTTGTTACCAGTATTAAGCTTTTCTAATATTAATGACAATGTTTGTTTTAATACCTAAGTTCTTTCATGTTTAAAAAAGTGCTTTCTGTTTGAGCAACAATTTAAGGTCCTGATGAGCAAGTTAGAGGTTGGGTATAAGTATAAACAGACTGAAAAATTTCTTCACTTCATGTCTCATTTTGAGCAACTGTTAAATTTACATTTCCTCATTATTGTTGAAACAGCAGGCTTGATCCGCCAGCAAGGTTCCAAAAAAGCAAGATTGTGACCTGTAATCCGATTACCTGGCCACTCAAAGCCAGACTAGGAAGTCAACTCAAATTACCAAATCCAACAACATGAACAGATGATGATCCTTTATGGCGAATACCTTGTTTTGGTGCTTGACTCATTACCAGGATCAAGCCACCCCCTTCACCATCCAGCCGTGTGATCAACACAATCATGTTCCTGTTATCCTTGATTCACAATGACTATATAATCACTATCTCTCAATAAAGATTACTATCTAGCTTCTAAATATTTTCCCCTTGAAACTCTGCTAAAACAGCACAGTTACAACATTGGTAACACAGGTAGGTTCTCCATTCTACCTTATTTTGAAAAATTCCGCCTGTTGCTCGCACACACTGTGGCCAACAAATCCTTGACAGAATTATGTCTGGCCTCCCGCTGGACTGGACCCCGTACACCCCTGGTACTGAGATACTGATGGCTTTGTCCTGTATCAGAACACAGTGATCCCACTACCCGCCTTCAACGCCATGTCTGCACAAGGGCTCTTTCAGGCTCCCTCTTCTATTCCACGACCAACCGGCAAAAGCACCATGCCCGCCTACATAGCCCAAAGACTGCACAGCGCTACCTTGGAACCTTTTGCCAAGGCCAACGACAACAACACCGCCACATGGATCCAGTCTGCCCAGAGCAAACTGGCCCAGATGGAATGCCCACAGAAATTTTGGATTGCAGAAATTTCCATCTGCCTGACCCACAACACTGGCACCTGGTGTGACAAGTGGCACAAAGAGCACACCAACAAGAACTGGGATACCTTCAAGCAAGACTTCTTGGCAAGGTTTGTGCTTAAGGACATAGCACTCATGATCATAGGCCAAGTAAAGAACCTAACCCAGACAGGCACTGTGAAGGAACTCACCCACGCCTACAAGGAACTCCAACTTTGTGCAGTATCTGAGATGGCTTTTGACACACTAGCTACACACTTCATGTACTATGACACACTTAAGTTGCATGTAATGAGACACGGGAACCTGGACCAAATGACCAACCTACAAAGCCTGTACCGCAAAGCAGAAAAAGCGGAACAAACATCCAATGCCCTTCATAAGGCACAAAAAGAAAACAATAGAGACCCAAGGATTCCCATACAGGAGGGTGCTCCACTTGACCACCCCTGGAGGCAACAGGAATAACACCAACTATAAACCCACAAGCTTAAACGGACATGGGAACAGAAACAATGGCCAGTCAAATTGTACTCATTTCCGTATCACTGACACGCAAGGCAATCAGGATGAGGGAAAAGCCCAGGGAGAGGATTAATTGAGCCAAGCTCTCCCCACACAACTCCCAACTTGCCCAATGATGAGTACCAACCCAAGGACGTGGACCAATGTCCAATGATCCAAGTGCCCTCACAGGACCTGGTACTGTACACCATTGCCAGACATCACAATAAACTGATGTCCTATATTTTCCATTTTTGCAGTTACACAAGCTTAGCACTCCTGGACTCTGGCGCAGATCAAACCCTTGTCAACAGCAGCTTTGTAGATAAGTTCAAGCTAATCACTAATCCTTTGAGGAGTAAAAACGCTGTTTTAGCTGATGAACACCACATTGCTGTGACAAGGGAAACCGCCCCCTTCTCTGTCATGCTCAAGAACCTCCACTCCACCATCCAAGGTCCCGTCATCAACTTCCCAAAGTTTGACATTGTACTGGGGGTAGACTGGTTACAAAAGAACAACTCTCACATAGACTGGGCAACCTCAGTCTTGATCATCAAGTGTGAATGCGTCAAACACCAGATATACCCTGACTCAGTGGACTAACTCCTATGTGACCACGTCTTTGTGCGCATCACAGATACTGGACAAAAAGGAAGCCTGAAGGCAATTGACTGGGACTCCACCAGTACAATATCATACACTTCAAAGATCACCAGGATACCTCCACGCCTCAGGATTGCTAAATTGTGGCCTGCAATTCAGAAATCTTCAAAGAAGCGCTACTTGGGCTGCCCCCTGAGAAACACATCCAACACTCTATCCAACTCAAAGGAGCTGTCCCAAAAGCACGCCCTATCTACAGGCTGACCCCAAACAAAGATGAAGCCCTACGCGCTTATCTCAAGGAGGCGTTGGAGAAAGGACTTATCTGCCCCTCACAGTCTTCTTTTGGGGCTGCTGTGTTCTTTGTGGCCAAGAAGAATGATACCTTACGTCTGGTCACAGACTACCAATCCCTAAACAAAGTTACCATCAAGAATTGTTATCCACTACCACTGATTGACAATCTCTTTGATGCCTTGGGAGGAGCCACAGTCTTCTCCAAGATCAATCTGACTGCAGGCTACAACCAGATTTATATTTAGGAGGAAGACATCCCCAAAACAGCCCTCTGTCTAAATACAGCTCATATGAATGTGTGATGCTCAAATTTGGCATGACAAACGCCCCTTCCACCTTTGCAACTTTCATGAACAAAGTGTTTACGCCACACATAGGCAAGCATGCCCTAGTCTACCTAGACAACATCATTGTCTACAGCTCCTTGATGGAAAAGCACCACAAGGACCTAGAGGCAGTCTTTGCTACCCTGGCACAACACAAACTGTTGGCCAAACCCTCCAAATGCCAGTTCTTCCGCAAGCAATTACCCTTTCTGGGACACATAGTCTCAAAGGACGGCATCAAACCCGAGATTCAAAAGATACAGGCTATCTGCAAGATGCCGTTACCCAAGGATAAGTCGGAACTCCTCACCTTCTTGGGGATGGTGGCCTATGTACTCTGCTTCATACCTGACTGTGGCATTTTGACTGCCCCCTTATCCGCCATAACAGGCATCAAATCCAAGTTTGTGTGGACCCCCCAATGTGACCTCTGTTTTAGATGCCTCAAGGAGAAACTCATAACAGCGTCTATCCTGCAATACCCCAAACATGACAGGGAATACCAAATGGAAACCAATGCCTCAGACGCATCCATTGGGGGAGTCCTACAAATCAAAAAATAGTGATGGTGACTTCCTGCCCATAGCCTATAATCACAAAAGTTGAAAGATGGCAAGTGTCAATACCTTATCCACAACAAGGAACTGCTGGCCATCATGAACTGTCTAGTCAAATGGCGTTGTTATCTGGAACGGCAGGAAGTGTTCACAGCATTAACCAATCACAAGTTGCTCATATATTTCAGAACCCAAGCAAATCTATCTTGGTGTCAAGCCCGCTGGATGGAGCTCTTGGAGAGATTCAATATGCTCATACAGTACAAACCTGGTCCCAAGCTTGCCATGGCAGACACCCTCTTACGCCTATATGTCTGTGCCACAAGAGGGGAGAATGGGCTCAACCCAGACTGGCTTCTCTTGGTGCTACAAACAAAAGACAAGAGTTTTCCTCCTGGTACAACCAACATAACAAAGGAAACAGTCATAAAAAATGAACACCTATTTGCTGACATGTACAGGACTCTGCACAGAAAAATGTCTGACAGTACTACCATCCCTTATATCCCCACACCCAGCAAGTAGACACCATCCTACACCATCACAGAGACCTTGGACACACCAAGTGTTGAAACCTATATGAGTTCCTTAAGCACCAGGCCTGGTGGCCAACCTTATATTGTGATATTCAGGAAGTAATAGACCAATGTGAGGTATGCAAAAAGTTTGCCAAAAGAAAAACCCCTTTAAATTCAATATGTCAGGGATCCACACATTGGGAAGTCTTTCTCTAATTGAATGGAGTAGAGCTCCCAAGTTGAACTTGACTAGAGTGGACTTATGGAATCCCTATCATTAACATGTGTAGAAGGTGACCAAATAGGCAGAATCTTCCCAAGAAGGGAGGGAAGTGATTGAGGAGATACTAGACACTGGTATACCCCAAGACCAACCAGGGGGCCTTGGGGTGGATGATAGGTGGGAATTAAGCTGTTTCAATGTAAGGGGCATATCTTTAACGCGGACCAAAACAATACCAAATTGAGTCTTCAGATTTTTTAATAGGAGTTGGTTTGGGGTTTTTGAAGTTAGAATTTGCTTGCCCATAACTGATTAACACACAAAAAGTCCATACAAGGAAGATGAACTTCATGTTGTTGGGGAAGAACCTTTAGAATCTACTAATCAAGTGTTTAGAATTAAAAATATAGATTTATTGGTTGATAGGAATAAAAGAAATTGTTGGAGCAATTTGGAGGGGGAAGAATTTGTCAGTTTAAATACTGACTTCAAGTGAGGAAGGGAACATTGTGGTTACCAGGTGGATCTGCAAGAGTGATTTGAGAAGTATTGCCTTGCAGGACTGCAGCAGGCTGCAGCCTGCAATGCAAGAAGAGGTAGGTTGGGATATTGCATTGCAGTATTGTACCTTACTATGGTTGGGGATGATATCTGGGGCTGGATGAGCAGTATTTCTTTGGCTTGGGTGGTTCACTGGGTTTGATTGGCTACCTGGGTCCCTGAATCTCTGATTTGGACAATCTTTGCATTTAATTCCTGGTTGATTGGCTGTTTTATGATTATTGGAGCCAAAATTAAATGCTGAATCATTATTGTTGTTGTTATTGTTGTCTGGAACCTTAATTTTCAATTTTGAATTAGAATTTATGCTTCAATATTGATTTTCATGTTTGCTTTTGTTTTTGCATTAAAAATTGATTCTAACACATTCCTTTATCAAATTGGAACATGTTTTAGAATTGATTACATTAAAAGATTTGGTTTTGTCATTAGCTTCTGTTTTAGCATTTAAAAATGCAACTTCTGGTTTCTCAATAATTTTAAAACAATTAAAGTCTGGTTTCCAATTTGTGTTAGGGATGGAATTTCTTACACAGTACTACCCATCTGCACACAACTACCCTTCAAGTTATGGGCCCTTGACGTTATTGGCCCCATGCCAGGGAAACACAATGATAAGAAATACATCATCACCGCCATAGACTTTGCTACAAGATGGCCAGTAGCCCAAGCAGTCAGGGCGCAAACTGGCAATGTCATATGACAATTTATTGGAAAAGAGATAATCAGCAAGTTTGGAAAGCTAGAACCCCTGATAACTGATGGAGGGAAAGAATCAACTTCCAAAAACACCAACATATACCTTGCTAAAAATGGGGTCAAACACACCGTGACAACACCATACCACCCATAGGCCAATGGACGTGTAGAGCAGCTAAACGGCAGCCTCGTGCAAGCCTTAGCCAAGCTCACTGCCAGGAGACCTGAAAACTGGTATAAGCAGCTATTGACTGCACTACTTGTGTGCCAAACCCAAGTGAACAGATCCACCGGAAAGAGCCCTTTTGAGTTGGTATACAGCACACAGCCCAATATCATCCAAGCATTAACAGGACCCAAACTGGAAATCCTAAGTGAAGTCCCCCGCGCTCAGGCCCTCAAGTTATAGAGGCCAACAGCAAGCAAACAGAAAAGGAAAATGAACATCTGCAAAAAACCTTTGTCCCCATCCAAGATAGACATGAAGTTGGGGATGAAGTTTGGGTCATGAACGTTGATAAAAGCAAACTACAACCCAAGAAAGTAGGACCAGCAATTATTCTAAAGGTAAACAACAATAACACTTACCTTGTGCAAGGACTTAGGAAGCGCAAACAAGACAAGACCCTACACTATGATTGCCTAAGACCCTGCAAAGCAAGACAAAAACAACGCAAAGCCGCCCTGCCCGCCACAGAACAACAATTAGTCCAGTACGGCACCTGGGCTCCTAACAACCTCCCTGACAACCTACCTCCAGAGGAGGCCAACCTTTAGTTGGGGGTGTCAAAACAGCAGGCTCAACCCGCCAGAAAGGTTCCAAACAAGCAGGTGTGTGACCTGCAATCTGATTACCCGGCCACTTGAAGCCAGACTAGGAAGTCAACTCAAATTACCAAATCCAATGGTAGGACACGCCATTTTGAAAACAGCATCTCAAAAAAATGCCATCTCAAATTTAATTTGAGATGGCTTTTTTTGTGTTAGTGATTTTGAATCACAAAAAAATAGTTAAAATTTACATATATCTTTATAATGC
>QTSX02006632.1:0-88554 GCA_014839935.2 Entomophthora muscae | reverse complement strand
GTTACCAAGGTTTGTAAAGATTGCCATAATATCAGGGTACCATATCCCAGGGAGGTACTGTTAGCCTCAGCTGCCAACTTGCATGGTTGGGAGGAGGGTAGAGCCCACCATAGGAAGGGTGCTAACTTGACAAGATAAGATTCTGATTGTCCCACTAAGGCCCAGGGTCCAGTGGCAGGTACTATAGTGTCAACTAACCCAGCCAAAGTGATGTAGGCAATGCCTGCATATTGGTTGGCTGTGGGCAGAGACAGTCCTGGGTGGGGTGTAGACAATCAGGTTTGGGTGTTGGGGGTGCTTCCATATCTATCTGGTAGGCAGAAAATAGTTATACTTCACACAGATTTTGGGGGCTGGTTGTTTGCACTAAGCACCTTTGTGGAAAGCTGTTTGTGGGGTAATCTGTTGGGCCAGGTGGTCTGGGCGGGGGTATCCTTCACAGTCAACTCTCAATACTCTGGCTTAAGGGGATAGTCAGAGAAATTCAGTGGATTAAAGGGTGCTCCAGGAAGACAATAAAACACCGGCCAGGTTTTGAGGGCTTCCTCAGGAATGTGGGCTGTCTGCTCAAGATTTTTGATTAGAACAGTAGTAAAATGGAGAACAACCAAGACAAAATAAGGAATAAATTAGTAGAACCAAGGTCCCATAATCTTATTTATTTCAGAATGACAATACCATTTTATCAAGACCTTACAGGGTTTAAATACCTTTTAAAATGCTAAGTTTGTAATCTAGCCATCACCTGATGGCTGAGTTTGCTCAGTTTCCTCCAGGCTGAGAGTTCTGGACCCATTCTTATCCTTCAGACCTGTCATATCTTCTGTTGGAATTCTCTCTATCTGACGGTCCATACACAACCTCTTCACGGCTTCATCATTACCACCGGAGTTCTTGCCATCAGAGACCAAGAGACCTCTGAAATCCCTAAGCTGGCACAATATTTTCTCCATAAATTGTTCATCTTCAGAAGTGGCTTTGGGGTCACTACATGACTGGGGATTATGTGGCCCAGTGGCCCAGGTTTCTAGCCAATTATCAGAATTTCCTTTGGATTTTGGCCCATTGTGCTGAGCAGCAAACCCTTTTTGGACGGCCTGTCAACTATGACAGGAGTGACACCATATTGGTTTAGCGCTTTCAGTAATCCAGCTTGTTCCTGCAAATTTGTGACCAGGCAGACCTGCAAATTCCCCCAATTAACTGGGTTTGAACCAATGCCTGTTAGTTACAACATTATATTATATAATTTAGCAAGAATGCAAGTTATTGCATGTTCAAATCAATAAAGCCTTTTATATATATACCAAATTTTTAGTAGTGCCAGATTTTAGTCTCCATGAAGCTTCACATACTTCCTATTAAAGGGGGTCTTGGTTATAAATGATTTGTCTGGCTAATCAGATTCATTTGTATTTTTATTAGTACCTTTGGGAACCAGACCTGATATTAGTTCTGAACCCCTCTCTTATTCAGGTACTCCTTGGCACAAGATAATCCCTGGACAATGGTACACTACTTTGCTAAACTCAGAAAATCCACCTACCAGAGAAAAAGCTCAGCCATATTCAGATTGCATTTTAAATCCTACTGTCTTGGTATTTTATCTTTTAGACAATGCCTTTTTTTAAGTTATTTGAGGTTGTATTTCTTTTTTGGGCGCTAAATACTCTCCTAGGTCAATACTGTTTATTCGGGGATCTTTTCTACATGGGTATGATGTCAGTACCAGTAGAATATTTGATCACATGATTAATTTCTTCTGCTCTAGCCCAGCATATTGAGTTTTTTTTTCAGTAGTGGGACCCTAAAACTATGAAAAAGTGGTTCCTCCAGAGAGATGACTTTTTGTTGAGTCATTCTTTTGATGGCTGCCAACTTGGCTTTGAGCTCAATATCTTTGAGTGTACCATTATTTGTTTATGTGGATGATTTCTCTTTGGGGACTTTCAGGTGGGGTTAAATGTGTTGTATGAGACAAAACCTGTCCTATATTCATTAATGAGTTTAAAGGGAAGGGATTGGCTAATTAATTGACTCTTACTCCAGATGCTAGTAGTGTATGTTTGACATAATGGTACTATGTGTCTTTTTCTTTGTCATAAATGATCTTTTTAAACTTATATATGAGACTACTGTTTAGTATTTTCACTCTTTGGTTTGTCTGTGGACAGTACAGAATGTTTTATTGTTTTTTTCAGGCTGGTGTTCAATATGTTAACTACTAATTTTTAGGCTCTTTATTTTGCAACTGAACCAATTGTAATTCAGTATTTAGAATTTGGGAAATACAAAATTTAATAGAAAAGGACATAAAATAGGATAAGATAATAGCTATTTTGGAAAGCAGCAGTTAATAAACTGTAAAAAGGAAGCCACCAATCCACAAGGGAATGTCATTGTGGCAAGATCCAAGTATGGTATAAGTGGAAAATATCTAATTGAGGGATCAGTGCTTGAAATTGGTTACACACCAAATAATGAGATATTTCTTGTAATTTGACACTGGTGACAGAATTTCCAATGTCATAAGATATGTCATGGGGTGCCTCTATAAGTGCCCCTGTGTATTGTGAGATATTTTGATGGGTATAGACTTAATCTTGGTTGCAACACCCCTTTGTCTACTATTTGTTGTCCAGGACCAGGATTGGGGTTTTGCAGAAGATCCAGCAAGTTGTGTATAAATCTCTTCTGAGAAAATATGGCACAGAAGGGGCACAATTGGTTGTGATAAAGTTTCTTGGTGTTACCTTGGGTGTCTTCAAGCTGGTGGGTATGGTTATTGTAGACAGCAGCCATTAGGAAGGGCCCAAGATGGTTGAGTTTGAGTTTCAAAGAATTGGGATTGAGGGTGTACACAGGATCACCTATGCTATATTGTGTCATAAAGTGTCTTGTCCCCTTAATTTGTTTTTGTTCAATTCACGGGCTTTGGCTTGCCACTTGGCTAATAAGGGGATGATTATGAGGGGTGTTTATCTTGGAACAGTTGATTTCAACTTTACCTTTTGAGCCCCTGTCATATTATCAGGAGTGCCAAAGGCCAGTATTTTAGGACTGAAACCTGTGATGCAGTTGATTTTGGCTTGTAGAATTAGTAACACAGTCAGGAGTTGTTCTGTTTAAGCAGTGTTTGAATGTTCCTAGGACAGCTTAACAATTAAATGAAAAAGTACACCATTTAGTTTTTCTACTTTTCCATTAGCCTGTGAGTGATATGGTGTAGTAACTATTTGTTTAAGTGCTCTCTTCAATCAATACACTTTCATGACATTACCCACAATTTCAGACCCACTGTCTGTGATGAGCCACTTAGGACATCCAAAATTTGTCATAAATTCTTTGCCAATGAACTGAGTCATGGTGGTGACAGTGTGGTTTTTGATTGCCTAAGCTACATGCCAGCTTTTGTGAATACAGCTATTCACACTGTTTTAATTTTGCCTTTGTGTAGTTATTTTGAAGACAAATCACTCTCTTTTGCTTTTGCCCTTTGAAATGAGTCTGTTTCTAAGCTGGGAAATACAATTGTTCAGTTTCCTGATCCTGCGCAACTCACTTGCCCCACTCATGCTTGTGGTAAGTGATCCTACCGTCCTGGTAGAGTTTTGTGGTATTATTAACCACTACATATTGCATTTCTTGTTCACCAATAAAAATTAAGTTCTATTAAATTTTTTGTCTTTGTGTCTCCCAGTACTTTGGCGCCTCTTTCTAGCCACAACTAGTAAAGATTATTCATCCAGGGCCACAAGTTAATTGCATAGCCTTCCCTTCCATTTAACCAAGACTTAGTACAGATCCAATCTCAAGGTTAGGATTCCCCATTATGTGTCTGTGCTGCACCTCAGAACACAATAAAAAGGGGTACTCACTACAGGGGCTGTAAGCCCCTTGGTTATCCCTTTTGCAACTAAATTTTCATGTCCTTTGCCTCCTCCCATACAAGAGTCAACTTCACCTGAAATCACCAGTCCTCCTATTGAGGAAGAAATTGCTGACTCCCTATTGTTCCTACTGTACTGAACTTCAGGAATGGTCCTCACCTAGTGGCCTACCCCTTGGGTACCCCTGACTTAGAACAAGCCATGGCGTTAGCCCTTGGGATAGTCTGTGATGGGGCCATCCCTTGCCTCCAATTACAATTCAGTTGAGCGGAATACTACAAATTAATTGTGGCTCTGCAACATCCGCAACATCCCCTCTCAGCGGCTGGCTCTGCTGAACACCTATTGTCTTCCTTTGTAAAACCTGCCTTAGCCCACCATCAAATGGTGCTAGGACTCTACGTTCAGGAGATTTGTCCCTAAAAGCAGCCATCACCAACCACTGGGATCAATTTGCCACATACCAACAATGTATTCAATCCCTTTTTTTCTTGGTGTCCAATAATCAGCGCAATTATGTTACTTTCTAAACCCGCCTGGTTAATTCCATTGAAATAATGCGCCAGTTCATCCCCAAATATGTCAGGGAGCGTCTACATGAGTTTCAAAAGTTAGAACAGCTCTGGAGAACCCAAGTAGATTCCACCTTAAATGCCTAACTCACCTATTTCAAACGTCTTGTGCAACAACTCAATGCATTTAGTACCTATTCATTTGACCAACTGCAACAAGTAGAAAACCACGCTGCTAGGGGTCTACATGACCTCAATGAAGAGTTTGATCAAGAAAGGGCTGCCACGGCTGCCGCTACTGTCAAACTTCAAGCTCAAGTGAATGAGTTGTCTACGCCCAAACCCAAGGCTCCTTCTTCTCCCCGCTCAGATGATTCAATAGGCAGAGTGCAGAAAATATGGGACACCATTTGTGAACTACATACATCCACTTGCAGCCAAAGAAGTCCAGTAGACCCACCACAACCAGAACCTCAGGTGCTTGCATTAACTGCCCAAGTTGCAGAGCTGCAGCAGGAGGTTGCTGCTATGTGTCAGATTGTGGTGAATGCTGCTAGGCCAGTTGAGGTTGTCAAAGGAGATGGCTGCTGCCCTGGACTACCAGGGAGCCCCATATCCAATGTGCTAGAGAGTTGATTGCTCTAGCCAATGAGGTGGACCACCTAAAGAAAGATCACACTAGTCTTGACAGAGATGTTCAGGAAATGAGTGAGATAATCAATTCAGTAAACAGCATGTTCTCCCCCTGCCTCTTGGTGGGACCTTCCCTGACCTCCCAACTGGCTGAACTTTCCACTGTGGTAATCACACATGGTCAATGTTTAGATACTACCAAACAACAGTCCAACCAGGCCAAAAATGTGGATGCTTGCACCTCTGAGCATTTGAATACACTTGAGGAGAGTGTTTGCCAGCTGTGGGCAAGACAGCCCCCTACAGAATCTCAAGCTGAGTTCTCCCCCCATATAAATGTCCTCAATAGCAATAATGATGGCCCTACCCCCAAAGCACATTTTAAATCTGTTTTTAAGCAAGTATTTGACCCCAAAACTTCCACTATTTCAGCCTTCTTGACCATCTAAAAAACTGCCATGCAAAGGGCCTCTGATGAGGTTAAAAAGGAGCACATTCTAACCTGATTGCACCCAACCTTCCAGGAGGTGGTAGTGCCAGAGCTTCCCACAATTGAGACTTGGGACGAGATAAAACAGCTTCTGATTGATGAGTTTGGTGAAAACCTTAGTTTAGAAGTAAAAAAGATTCTTTCATTCACATCACCTTCAAACCCAAATGGATGTTGGCCAAGTTTGTGGACATGTTCTACATGGAAGAACAGAAACTGATAATGAGCAGACAATTGACAGCCCATGAAGCTTACATGGCTTGCGCCCAAGCCCTCAAGATTAACCAGCTTCTGTGCCTCTATTTCAAAGCCCATAAGGCCATGCTTTCCTCCATGAAGAGCATAAATACATTATTTCAGGATATGCACTTGACCCAATATGGAGCTGTTGTACACAAGAATCAAGCTGCATCTAACTCTGGCTCTTCTTCCTATGGCCTGCACATCCTTACTATGAACTCTCAGAACCCTCCAAGCAACAAGGTTGCCATAACTGCAGCCAGGTAGGTCACCACTCTTGAGTCTGCACCAATCCTGGAGTTTAAGGTGCTGATCACAAGGAACAGGCAGGAAAAGAACAGTCAACCTAGAGGCAGAGACACTCTTGGTTGACATTTCTTCCAAGTCTCCTCCAATCCCCCTGTCTATAGCAGACTCAAAGCCTGCTGACACTGAAGCGCCTCCAATTCTGCTATTTTTCCACAATATCTCTGATGACTCTGATATGGATGACTCAGATACTGATGACCCCAACATCTATGGAAATTCAGTCCTAGCTGTCCCTGAAACCATTGCAGTCCCCTATAAACTACGCTTTGGGAAAGCTACAACAACTGCCAAGCTTTTGTCTGAGGCCAAAGGGGTTGTCTCTTGTCCATACCTCACTCAAGATAAGAGGTCTCATGTGCTGTTAAAGTCATCCACAGAAGCTGCTGAGGTTGCTGACGCTGTATTCAAGAATGTTTCAGTTTCACTCCCTCTCCAGACTGTCTATAAGGAGTTTCCAGGTTTAAGATGCATGATTGAAAAGTGGAACAAAGAGCTAGAAGAAGCCCAGGACATTCTAGTTGTCCTCCCACCCTTTGGTTGTACTACCACTTGTGTGGAAATATCCATCCAAAAGGTGAAGATCAAGGCTGTCTTGGACGCAGGATCTCCTGTTAATGTTGTCTCCTCAAAGCTTGTCAAGAAGCTTGAACTTTCCCCTACCTCAATTATCACCAGACTTATGGTACAGCTGGGTTGTCCATGACTTGCGCTATAGGGGCATACTCTGCACTCTCTATGCAGTTTGGCAAGCTACTTTTAGCCGCGCCTGCCATGGTCCTGGAGAATGAGAGTTACAATCTTCTATTTGGTACCCAATTCCTTAGGGAATACAATGGGATCATCAACTTAAAAGATAGCTACCTCTTTCTTAGGGTATGAAGTCCCTCTAATCTTCAAGGAGCCTTTCAAGGTTCCCAGGAAGCACCTCAAAACATGTGCCTTGGAGTACCTCACTGGTGTTTTCATGCTAAAGTACTGTACCCACTTGTCCAATATGAAGTGTCCTCCCATGGCCTGCCCTGTATCAGAAGGGATCCACTCCTTGCCACTTCTGCTATGATCATTCCTCCTGGCTCTCAAGCCATCTTGGACTCTCATATATCATATGAATTGCCTGAACGTACCTTCTTAGAGCTTCACTCTCCTCCCTAACTAGGCCACAACAAACCTTTTTTCTGTCCAGGGATCTTTGATGTATCTCAAAAAGATCCTGTTCAGTTGTTGGTAGCCAATTTAACCGCTCTCCCCATAAATGTGTCTAGAGTCCAGGTTGTTGGCTATGGCAAGTTGTTGAATGCTCCTGATGTGCTATCTCTACATCCCTTTGGCACCTTTCAGGATTTCAACTTACCTGAAGATGAGCCACAGGTCTTATCTCTGTTCAGTGCTCAGGACTTCCCACAACTATCCCCTGTCCAACAGAAAGAGGCACTTGACTTGCTAGATCATTTTTCAGATATCTTTGCTAAGGATATCACTGAACATGGTCTAGCTAAAGGAGTCATTCATTAAATTGACACTGGTGATGATTCCCCCTTCCAAGCTAAACCTTATTGCCGTAGTTGAGTGGAAGACGCTCAGGTGTCTAAAGAACTCAAGAAACTATTAGACGCTGGGTTACTTGCTTCTTCCCAAAGTTCATGAGACTCCCCTTTGCTTATCTTGAAGAAGAAAGATGGAGTTCACCACATTGTATTGACTATTGATGGCTAAACTCCTTAACCAAGACAGATTTACCCCTTGCTGCATATTGATGATGCACTCTGCCGTCTAGGAGGTTCTAATTTCTTCTCAGCTATGGATTTGGCTTCTGGTTATTGGCAAGTTGACCTCTCTCCAGAGGATAGGCAAAAAGCTGCGCTGATCACCTTTGAAGGGCTGTTTGAGCCTACCTGTATGCCTCAGGGGCTATGCAATGCCCCTGATACCTTTCAGCGGGCCATGGGCTCCATCCTTTGTGACTTGAAGTTCTCATGTGTACTGGTGTACTTAGACGACATAAAAGACTTCAGTGCTACATTTGCAGATCACATTGCCCATCTTAAGGAAGTGTTCCTAAAGATCTGGGAAGCTGATCTCAAACTAAAGCCTTCAAAGTGTGCCTTCTTCAAGGAGTGTCTTGAATTTTGGGCCATGATTTAACCCAGACTGGGATTTTTCCTATGAGCAAGAAGGTTGAAGCCATTGAAAATATGCTTCCATCCACTAACTTGCGCAAAGTTCAAGTCTTTCTGGGTATGATGGGGTATTTTAGACAGCTTATCCCTGATTTTGCTAACACTGGTGAGCCTCTGGTTTAACTGTTACACAATGTCCCCTTCAAATAGACTGCTAGTCAATAACAGGCCTTTAATACTCTTAAACAAACTCAAATAGGTATCCATATTGGTGTATCCAGACTACAATAAGAAATTCATCCTCTACACAGACACTAGCAAACTAGCTATTGGGGCCATCCTGGCTTAACTAGATGATGAGGGAGTTGATCACCCTGTAGCGTATAATTCTTGTGTCCTCAACAAACATGTGAAGAACTATAGTGTCACATAGAAAGAATGACTTGCTGTACTGAATGCAGTCAAAAAATTCTGCCATTACGTTTATTGCACCCATTTCACTGTGGTCACTGACCATGCCTTGCTCAAGTGACTACAGCAGCTCAAAGAATCAGAAGGACAGCTAGCTAGATGGGCCCTTTGCTTGCAGGGCTACAACTTTACAGTGCTCCATTGTCCTGGAATACAACACCAAAATGATGATGGACTATGCAGATTGGCTATTCTTGCTCTACACCCTGCTGAAGCTGATTGGTTGTATAAGCTAATTGGATATCCCTCTTCCTGGGAAAACAAAACTGAATGTTGCACTGGGAGTATGGGGGCAACTCATATCTTTAATAAGGCGCAGAGTACTTGGATTGAATACTGTCATATGTGAGGATATGATTAGTATTTTGCAGAAGAACATATAGGAAGAGGAATCAACAATTATTTTTGAGAGTTGGCTTCTGATCATGCAGAAGCGCTTTTTTAATAAATTGAAAGTATTTTATTATTATTAGGGGGAAAGTATTTATACCCACTTGGAGAGTGTCTTCCTGAGCTGTTGGCAATATCTTCTAGGAAATTACAACACAATCTTATTTTAGGTAATTAGTGATCTAGGTTTGGCCGTTTCAAAAATGCCAACCAGTGAGATTTAATTCCTTCACCTAGCACAGGTGGTCCTTGCTGGCGTGGGGTTTGGTATATTTTTGGGGCCATTCATCCTGCTTAATTTGTGTCTCCACGTTGGCTGCTTAGAAATACAGTCAATTTAGGAAATCTGAGATTATGGGGAATCAAACTAGCACCTTGGAGCTCAATGTAAAAGTAAGGCGGCACTGTGGCACCTGCAATATTTTCCAGGCGGCGCCGCAGTGCTTGCAATAATTTTCATTTGGCGCTTGACGTAAAGGTAGTTTGGCACTTTGGCGTCTAAACCAGTTGCTAGGCGGCGCGGCGGCGCTTATGTATTTTTTAAAGTAGTGTGGCGCAAATCATGTATCACTTAAGTGCCGCGGCGGCTCTTATCTTTGGCTAGTTTAAGGCTCAGCTCAGAATACTATACTGATCTAATATGCATATAATTTATAATACTAATTTATGTTATTTGGTAGCTGCAATTTATATCTGCAAGCTCTGTCATAATTGGCATCACTGTATTTTATACTACCAATTTATGGATTTGGTTATAGCAATTTCACTCTGTGGGCTCTGTCATATTTGGCACTGTTGCTTGGTCAAAATCCCCAACACTGAAGAGATTTGATATGCCTTGTCTAAGCTATCTGAGAATACTGTAATTTGGGATAACCAACTCTTCATAAAGATGCATGATCAATACCTGCCCTATGTACACCCTAGCCTCTTATTAGTACTCCAAGATCATAAGGAGACTAAACATGTAGGCATTGCCAAGACCTATGACTGGCTCCAGAGGAATTACTTATGGGAGAACCTTTTCCTGTTGATCCAGGATGTCATTGCCAGTTGTCATGACTTTCAACTCCAGCAACCTTGAGCTGCCTCTCACAAGTTCAAATTATTCCCTCCACAGCATGCCTTCCACACAGTCAGCATCAATGCTATAGGACCTCTACCTCACTCTTGCTCAGGCTGCTGAATCATCATGATTGCAGTTGATAATTTCAAAAAATTGGTAGAAGCTTCCCCTACCAAGGATATCACTTCTAAGACAACTACAGCTTTCCTTTTGCAATATGCATTCTACCACCATGAATGCCCTCAAGTTCTGTTGTAAGAAAATGTATCTAACTTCAATTCCAAGCTGATGACTTCAGTTATTGAATCTCTTTGGTCTCATCAGTCCTTCTCTGCTCCCTATAATCCTGCCACCAACAGGGCTGTTGAGCATGCTAATTCAGCTTTGGTTTCCATCACAAGGAATCTCACTTTTTCTGATGCTGCCAACTGGGATCTATACTTACCTGCTGCTCTCTTTGCCTATCACAGCAGCAAGCACTTTGTAACTGGGTATTCCCTCTTTGCAATACTATATGAGCATGAGGTCACTACCTGTCTCTCTTGGGGGCCCCTACTCTTATCAGATAAGGCCGTGGACCCTGACTCCCAGATCAAAGACCCATTCAACCGCATTATTGATATACAAGCTACTGTTTATACTTTTGCATATAAACCAAAATGCTTGAGCTCTCTCCTGATAATTCCGGATGCTCTTCCTTGCCTGAGTTCAACATGGGGGATCACATTCTCTACTATCAGCATAGAGTAGAAGGACACACTCACAAACTAGATATGTTGTGGGTTGGGCCTTTGGAAGTCATCTTCAAACAAGGGTCAGAGTATATTGTGAAACTCCTCTCTAGTAGCTGTCTGTTTGCCCAGGTGCATGACAAGCTCCTCTGCAAGTACTACTGTCAGGGATCCAGTCTCAGGCAGCAGGCCCGTCATTTTCAGGGGTAACTTAGACTGGTGTTTTAGCGGGCAAAGCCCACCACAAGAGAGAAGCTAACTTAAAAAGGTAGGAGACAGACTTTCCCACCAAAGACCATGGGCTGGAGGCTGGGATTATGGTGTCAATCACCCCTATGAGGGTGATGTACACAATACCAAACAGCTTGCCAGTGTGGTCAATTGGGAGGTCAGGTGAGGAAGCAGGCATAGGTTTTGAGGTCACAGGCAGTTCCATGTGGATATTGTAAGCCGGAAAGTAGTTGAATTTTCCTCTAAACAATTTGGGTGTTGAGAATATCCACAGGCCTTGACAGTTGTATCTAACTGCTGATTTTATGTGGGCCAAAGGATTGATTTCAAGTATCTTTTCTGGGGTATAGCCCTTGTATTTGGTTTTCAAGGGGTAATTGTTGAAGTGGAAGGAGCCAAAGGGTACACCTGGAGGGCAGAAAACTGCGGGCAGAGGGACAGGAGGGCCAGGAAATATTGTACTGAATTGGTAGATGGCAAATACAAAATAAGATAGTAGCTGTGTAAGCCAGAATAACATAACCTTTATTCAAAAATGGCAATAAGTTTGGAGCACAGGGTCCTTTGGTCTATATAACACCCCACTTCCAAACTTAATATTTTCCATGGGGGGTTCATTAGGGCATTGGGAAAGATGGGCCCAGGAGATCTGGGTTCTTGGGTCAAAGGCGGCAAAATGACACTCAGGCCAGGAGTTCTTTCATTGGTCTAAGATCTCAACTTGGCTACTTGATTATTTTGCTCTAAGGTTGTGGTCATGGGGCCGGGCCATAGGCCTGTGCCTCCTTCTGGGGATGGCTCTTGATTGGCCGCTAGCGTAGACTTCAAGCTCATGAAGCCAATAGTTGAAATTTTGCTTCCTCCATTAGGCGCTTTAATTGGTCCTCCATTTAGTGCGCTGATTTCTTTGGTTTGGCTTGCTTTACCATTTGGGTCAGCATTTTTGGTATCAGCTCACAGGGGCTCAACTTCAGGAACACGCAGGCAGGTGGCCCCTTGGTTCATAGGGCCGGCGGCCCAAGGGAATCTAGGATCAGGGTTTGAATCTGGCTCCTGGGACCAGGTTTCTGGGGAGGAAGAATGTTCAATCCTGACAACTACCCCTAAGGCCAATCTAGAAGGGGACAATGCTGTGAATGCTGCTATTCACACTTTTTTAACTTTTCCTTTGTGTGGTTATTTTGAAGACAAATCACTCTATTTTGCTTTTGCCCTTTGAAATGAGTCTGTTTTCAAACTGAGAAATTCAATTTTTTGGTTTCCTGATTCTGTGCAACTCACTTTCCCCACTCATGCTTGTGCCAAGTGATCCTACCGTCCTGGTAGTGTTTTTGTGGTATTGTCAACCACTACATATTACATTTCTTGTTCACCAATAAAAATTAAGTTATATTCAATTTTTTGTCTTTGTGTCTCCCAGTACTTTGGCGCCTCTCTCTAGCCACAGCTAGTAAAGATTATTCATCCAGGGCCACAAGTTAATTGCATAGCCTTCCCTGCCATCTAACCAAGACTTATTACAAATCCAATCTCAAGGTTAGGATTCCCTGTTGTGTGTCTGTGCTGCGCCTCAGAACACAACACCAGCATATAAAGTAGTGATGGTAGTAATGATGTACTTCTTTTCTAATTTGTCTTTGGGTAAGTTTCCCTCAATATCAAACCTATTAATCAAAGGGTTTCATTGCCTTGATAGGAAGGATCAAATTTGGTGAGGAGGCTTTAGATGTGATCTTCTCATACAACACACAAGTCTCAAGGAGATCTGTTGTGTTTGCTCTTGGGGAAAACATCCAAGAGGACACAGCAGGAAACCTTTGTCACCAAAGGTTTGAGGTTCAAAGCTTTCCTTGGGTTAGCCTTAAGGGCAAAATTTAAGGGCATGTATTTTAATTTCCTGGAATAAAATTGTTGCAAAATCTAAAATTACTCCCTCTTGGGAATTAATTCCTTAAGTGACTCACCAAATGATTCCCCAACTAATAAGTAAGTTGGTGGCACTATTATCATTTTGGTATCTATTATGGGATCAAAAATTTCAAATCTTAAGCAGAAAACAACTTGGACAAGCCTCATGACTTAAGAGGAACAATCACTTGGATAAGCCCCATGACTACCATGACGTACATGTACAGTATGTGGCTTCTTATGATAATATATAACACCTTAAACTCATATCTAATAAAATATCATTAATTTCTTAATTTCCCCCTTTTTCTTGTTTATTATACTTCCCAGAAGTATTTAGTTGACAGTGATAGCACAGGTAGGTTATCCAGACCTACCCAACTTTAAGGAAAAATTCCTCCCAAGAAAAGAACCCAGAAGATGGCACTCCTCACAGGCTAGAGAGACTACAAAGAAGAACAAGACGTCCCTATGGGGGTTGTTATCTTCAACAATGTTCTTGTCCTGGCCAAACAATACAATCTCCTCAACACTTGTGGCATCCTGAACCCGCCTCCAACCTCAACCCTGCAAGCAACTGAAATACACAACATTGTATTCTAACGCCTCTGCTCAGCAGAAATTGTAACATTTTCAGGACTATGAAGAGAGAATGCCAACCTCTGGATCCAAAGCACCTAAAACAAGTTTACACAAGTAGGCTATCCCTGTAGACTCTGGGCCAGCAAGATTGCCCTACGTGTCACAGGGACTGCCTCACGCTTTGTAAGCAAGTGGTTTGACCAACATTCTTATCACAATGAAGACTGGGATATGTTCAAAGCCGCCTTCTGCAAAAAGTTTGCCATAAAGGACTCCAATGTGGTGATCATGACAGAGCTCAGAACCTAAAAAATGACAGGAACAATTGTTGAGTACATTGCAGCCTACAAAGACCTACATGACCAAGCTCCTAACACCATTAATTTTGAAAAAGTTGGCCCACAATTAGACTTTTATAATGGCCTCCTCACACACATCAACATCTGTTTGACATGACACGCTGCAAGAACCTTCAGGATGTGTTCTTGGAAGGAAAACATTCTGCACAAAAATCTGACAGCCTACATGTAACAAAAAAACAAAAGGAAAGTACCACAGCAAAGAAGGACCCTTGAACTAACAAGAAGAACACCCAAGCTAATAATTGCCATCCTCAAAACAGGAATCACACCACCCAAGTTAATCAAGAAAGCACAGATAACACTAACAAGGAGGGAAAATTTCAGTTGAGTGATTAGGCAAGTGGACCTCCCTCATTTTACAAGACTAATACAGGGATCAAGATGTGGACTCAATCACCATGATCCAAGTACCCTCCAGAAATCCTATACTATTTGCCGCACAAACTGGAAATAAACTCCTCACTTATCCTTTCTGCTTTTGCATATATCAGGGCACAGCACTATTCAACACTGGAGCAGACCAATCCCTTGTTGACAAGAAATTTGCCAACCTCATGAAAATACCAACGGTTTTAATCAATATCAAGAGAGTTATCATGGCTGATAATAGAAGTACACCAGTCACTAAGGAGGTGAAGTTGTTCTGTGCCCAAATAGGAGACGTGCAAACTACCCTTAGTGGTCCAATTATGCCAATCTCCAAGTATGATGTTATACTTGGCCTGGACTGGATGAGAAATACCAAACCTCACATTTACTGAGATACTGCTACCCTCACCATACAAAAAGATGAGATGCACAACCATGTTTACCCAACTCATCTTGATGCACTCATGAAGGACCATGTATTTGTAAAAATTATGGAAACAGAAGAGGAAAAGGATCCTAGCAAGATCAACTGAAACACCTTCTTGTATGAAGTTATCCACTTTAAAAGTACAGAAACCACACATGTAAGAGACCTAATCCAAGCACAACTAGTAATTGAATTCCCTTCTGTTTTTCAAGAAACTTTACCAAGAGTACCGCCCAATTGGGGCATACAGCACACAATTGAGCTCAAATGAAGTGGATCAAAAGCACACCCTATTTACCGCCTAACACCACAAGAAGATGACATCCTCAAAGCCTACCTTGACAAAGAACTCAAAAAAGGACTCACAAGACCTTCTAAAGCTCCTTTTGGTGTGGCTGTCTTAATTGTAGCAAAGAAAGATGGAGGACTCTGCCTAGTCACAGACTACAGGGCGCTCAACAAAGTCACAATTAAGAACAGGTATTCCCTGCCCCGGATTGATGACCTTTTTGATGCCCTGGGGGGTCCCAAGTCTTCATAAAAATTGACTTGACAGCAGGTTACCACAAAATTTGCTTGAAGACAGAAGACATACCAAAGACAGCCTTCAGAACTAAGTATGGTTCCTTTGAATGTATGGTCCTCAATTTCGGTATGAAAAATGCTCCCAGCACCTTTGTGATCTTCATGAACAAGGTCTTCAAGAAACACATCAAAATAAGAGCAATCATCTACCTAGACAGCAAAATAATATACAGTTCAGCCATATAACAACACTGGAAAGACGTCCACCTAGTCCTCTGCACCCTCAAGGATAACTAACTTGTAGCCAAACCCTCAAAATGTGACTTCTTCTCTTCCAAACTCCCATTACTAGGACACATTATCAGTAAATACGGAATAAAACCAGAACCAGAAAAAAAATATGCCATAATTAACATGCCATTGCCAAAAAATAAGAGTGGGCTTTGTACATTCCTAGGCATGGTAGCTTATGTCAGAATATTCATCCCTGACTTGGGCGTCTTGACTGTTCCCTTATCTGCAATCACAAGCAAGACAGCCAGATTTTTATGGAAACCGTTAAGAGATTTAATTTTCTGACAGTTAAAAGAACACATGATCACCTCCCTTATCTTACAATACCCAAACTGTGAAGGAATATACAAGATAGAAACTGAAGCATCTGACTACACAATAGGAGGAGTACTCCAAATTCAAAATTCAGAAAAAGACTTCCTCCCTGTATCATATGAATCAAGAAAATTGTCTAATGATGAACAAAGGTATCCAATACATGACAAGGAGCTGGTAGCTATTGTGCACTGTCTCATGAAGTGGCAATGTTACCTGGAAGGTGCACAAATGTTCAAAGTGCTTACCAACCACAAGTCACTTATATTCTTCAAACCCCAACAACACTTATCAAGAAGACAAGTCAAATTAATGAACCTTATACAAAGGTATCCCATGACAATCAAATACACGCCAGGCAAAGAAATGCTTACTGCAGACGCCCTATCAAGGCTATACAGTAAACATGTCCTATGCACTGATGGGGACCCCAACTAGCCCATGTTGATTATGGGGAATCTCCAAGAGGGGTTCCCACCTGGCACACCAATGGACATCCAAGAGAAAGTCCTCAAGAACAAACACCTGTTCAAAAACTTATATGGCACACTACACCAAATACTTCCGAATGGTGACACTGTGCCTTACGTCCTGTCAACACAAAAGATTGACACAATCCTCTGATATCACAGAGACCTGGGACACACCTGTAGCAGAAACTTGCATGAGTACCTCAAGACACGCTACTAATGGCCCAATATAATAGATGATATCAGAGAAGTACTGGAGCAATGCAAAGTCTGTGAGAAGTATGCCCAAACCAAGGCACCACCCAAGTCAGTAGTACCTGTATCCATCACAAACCCCTTTAAGGTGTAATTTCTGAATATTAAAGGGCCAATGCCTGGAAAAAAACAAAGGCAAAACAGTACACCATAACAGCTATTGACTATACAACCAGATGGACTGTGGCATAAGCTACAAAGGAAAACAAAGGCAATGATGTGAGACGTTTTATTGGGAAAGAAATTATAGCCAAGTTTGGGAAAACTGACCTCCTGATCACAGACAAAGGCATCAAACTTAACGCCATTGACACCAACGTCTATCTTGCCAAAAACGGAATAAAAAGCATCATAGCCAGCCCATACCACCCACAAGCAAATGGACAAGTAGAACAACTAAACGGCGCGCTTGTAGAAGCCCTCAGTAAGTTATCTACTAACAATACAAAGTCCTGGGTTGACATGCTTCCAACAGCACTCATGGTCTTCAGAACACAAGTTAACCATAATACAGGAAAAAGCCCTTATGAGCTTGTCTATGGGCATAAGCCTGCCATTGTTAGCACTACCTCAGGACCATGTGTACCTCTACCTAAGAAGGTACCAGACAACAACAATCCTGATTTAAAGTGTGCCAGATAGTACCAATAAGTCATGGAAAATAAAATAATTGAGAGATAAGCAATCCTGTTACAACAAGAACACTTCCAAGTCAGGGATGAATCTGGGTTGTCAACCACAACATGCACAAGTTGGATCCAGGGTTACAGGGATCAGGCATTGTCATGGAAGTCAAGCCTAACAATACTTACCTCATCAAAGGTATTGTTGCAATTGAACCAATGAGAGCTCAGTATTTGAATTGAGGAAGACAACAGTCCAATAGAAAGGACAATAATGAATAAAATAGGCATTGTTTATTGTAGAATATTGCAATTAATTTACCATATAGGGAAAGCCACAAGGCCACAAGGGGATGACATAGTGGGGTATTCCATATAAGGTTTGGAGCCAAGGAATAACTTGTGCAGGGATCAGCAGGTTGAATTGGTAGCGCTCTTAATTAGGAGGAAGTGCTCACAAGTTGATATTGCCATCAGATTGATTCATGTTGTTAGATACGTCAAGGGGCAACTCATTGAGCGCCCCCTGTGTATTGTAAGATATGTTGGCAGGAAAGTATGGAAACTTGATTGCAACAGTATTGGTGCAAGAAAAAAATCAAACTTATGCATGATGATTGCCTATGCATATATAAAGCAAGAACAGCCCAATGTAACTCCCAAATTCCTGTACCCAACACCAAACTGGATCAATATCAAGCCCAAATCCCAGACACTCTCGAGAAAATTCCCAAGGTTCCACCTTCCAGAACCCCAGGGGGAGATGTGACAACATCTTCAATAACTCCCTCTTGGGGAATTGATTCCCCAAGCAACTAGCCAAATGATTCCTTGACTAATCATTAAGTCAGTGGCACTACTATCATTTAACCATCTATTACAGGGATCCAAAATTCCAAATTATAAGCAGAACATAACTTGGAAAAGC
Organism: Entomophthora muscae; assembly: GCA_014839935.2. Lineage (NCBI taxonomy): Eukaryota > Fungi > Entomophthoromycota > Entomophthoromycetes > Entomophthorales > Entomophthoraceae > Entomophthora > Entomophthora muscae. The sequence continues at coordinate 70,416 of QTSX02006632.1, read as the reverse complement.
CTTGTGACTTAAGAGAAACAATCACTTGGATAAGCCCCATGACTACCATGACGTGCATGGACATTATGTGGCTTCTCATGATACTATATAATACCCTAAACTCATATCCAATAAATTATCATTCTCTTATTAATTTTCCCCTTTATCTTGTTTATAATACTTTCCAGAAGTTTATACTTGACACAATACAGTAGCTTTAAAACCTATGGCAAAAAGAAAAAATTCTATAGATTTAAACAAATTCAGCTCAGATGTAAAGGAAAATAGCTAATTTGTAAATGAAACTATAAATTAATGAATTTAAATTAATTTGCAATAGATTTGGGCTCTATCAGTTATGTTTTCAGATGATTTGATTTAATTTACATCTGAGTTAAATTCATTTAAATCTGAATTAGTTTTACTTGTTGAAATATGTCTTAAAACTACTTTAAGAAGATTTCCTTTTAAAAAAAGGAAGGAAAAATCTTGAAGATTATAAACTCTAACACAGATATGGATAAACTTGTCTTTATTAGGAAAATGATTCTACATAAATAGTAGCCAGGGGTTGGTGATCACTCAATAGGTAGACAGAGAGGCTGATGAGGTCATTCTGAGCTAAACTTGTACCAGGATCAGTCAGGTGCAGGTAGAGTAATCCAGAATAAGTGGACATTGATGTTGACCCCTTTAAGGAAGGTGAATAATTCCCAAAGTCAAAAACAAACCCAACCAAGTTTTTGTAGGTATCAACATTCAAAGGCCATATTAAAATAGCATTAATGGTGCAATTTCCAACATCTCCCCCCTCAAGATTGGTCAAAGGAATTGATATTTGAGGAGAAAGTTGGCGTGGACACATGCAAAGGGACAATCAGACAACAGCAGCTTGATGGTGTACTTGACACCTTTCTTGTAAGTGACTTCACATGGCCCAACCAGGAGGAAATCCAGCTTTGGGCTCTGCCACCAATGTGGTTCTGATAGTAGAGGACCAGGTCACCCACTTGAAACTCAGGAAGGGGAGTCCCAGATGCATTGGAGATCAATAAAAACCCTAAATTCTTGACTTTAAAGGCAGTCAAGTAAGCAGTTGCTTGGATATCAATGATGTGGTTAGTCAAATTTTTGACATGGGTTTCAGGGTTAACCACAGCATCAAATTCAATCAATGGGGGATTTAAGATTGAGGGGTATTAACCTCACGCCCATAAATCATGAAAAAGGGGGTTTTGTCCAGTTATCTGATGTTTTCTTAGGCGGTAAACAAATAGGGCACAGCAGGTAGGAACATATCCAAGTTATCTGTGTCTGAGAGGGTAAGCTTCCTCATAACTGACACATGTGAAGAATTTGCACACTCAACTGTCCTATTAGTTGAAGGATTTTAAGGGGCAGAGAAGTATTTGTGGGTTCTATTGCCTCTACAATAGACATGATGAGCAGGTATTGAAGGTGACTCTGTTGTTAGAGAGAAACGTCTGGGAACACCCAGGTTGATAGAAGATATCTTGTAGTAAGAACTTAGCAGTATTCTTGGCAGTAGTATCTTTTGTAGCCCTGGCTTTGACCCATTTGCTAAAGTGGTCTAATGCTACCAAGATGAAACAACACCCAGATCAAAAACAAGTGAGGGGCCAACAGCATCAATGCTTACAGTGTGGAAGGCGTGTTTTGGGGGATGATATTAAACTCATACTGAGAAGGTTTGGGTGTTGGAACTGGCAGGTGTGGCAGGATGAGAGGACATCAGGGATAAGGAGCTGCATATTTTCTCAGTAGAATTTCTTAATTATCCAGTCATGAGTCTTAGCAAGGCTTCTATGCCCAAAATCAATGTGGTGCTGAAGGACAATGTCAATCCTCATGCTAGGGCAGACCTAGGGCAGAAAAACGTTGTTGACTTTCTTGAAAAGTTGTCTATCTCAAATCACAGTGTCCTTTGATAGGACTTTAAGGGCCAGACAAATTTCTTCTGGTTCAGTGGTCCAGGAGTCAGGGTACATTATTAATTTGTATAGGCAATTGGCATCTGCAGGATGGATAGCTAATATAGGCATCCTTGATAATCCATCAGCATTTTGATGTTGCGCACCAGGACAGTGTACAAGTGAAATTGTATCCTTGCAAATGCAGAACCCAACATGCTAATTGACCTTCAGGATATTTTAATTGCTGCAGTCATTTAAGGGATGAATGGTCTGTGACTACAGTAAAGTGAGTCCTGTAAATGTAGTGCCAGAACTGTTTAACTGCATGTAAAACTGCCAAGCATTCTTTTTCTGTGACACTATATTCCTTCTCATGTTTGTTGAGGACTTGCAAAGAATAGGCCACAGGTTGGTCCATGCCTTCATTGTCAAGCTGGGCTAGGATGGCACCCACAGATACTCCACTAGAGTCAGTATTGTAACTGTGCTGTTTTAGCAGAGTTACACGGGGAAAATATTTAGAAGCTAGATAATACTCTTTATTGTGAGATAGTGATTATATAGTTCATGTGAATCAATGGATAATAGGAACATGATTGGTGATCACACGGTTGGATTGAAGAAGAGGGTGGCTTTATCCTGATAACAAGTCAAGTGCCAAAACAAGGTATCCACCGTAAAGGATCATCATCTGTTCATGTTGTTGAATTTGGTAATTTGAGTTGACTTCCTAGTCTGGCTTCAAGTGACTGGATAATTGGATTGCGGGTCACAAACCTGCTTGGTTGAACCTTGCTGGCGGGTCAAGCCTGCAGTTTTGACATCAGTGTACAAGATGAACTCCTTATCATAGTCATGGTAGATAAGGATTGGAGTCTCTTTGAGCTTGGCTTTCAGTGCCTCAAAGGATTGCTGTTGACTGTCAATCCACTCAAAGGGTACATTGCGGAGGAGTTGGACAAGGGGCTTACTTAATTCAGCAAAATCAGGGATGAATTGTCAATAGTACCCCATCACACCAAGAAATACTTGGACCTCCCATAGATTTGTGGGAGGCAGCATCTTGTCAATGGCTTCCACCTTATTGTTCATAGGGTATATTCCGGTTTGGGTGACCTCATGGCCCAAAAATTCAATCCATTCTTTAAAGGAGGTGCATTTGGAGGGCTTGAGCTTTAAGCCAGCATTGTAAATTTTGATGAAGACAGCTTTGAGGTGATTCAGATGTTTAGTGAAGGTGGAGCTGAACACTGTTATATTGTCTATATATACAAGTACACAGAAGAGCTTCAGACTTTGCAAGATGGAATTCATAGTTTTCTGGAAAGTAGCAGATACCTTACAAAGTCACTGGGGCATCCAGGTTGGTTCACAGAGTCCTTCAGACATAATAAGGGCGGCTTTTTTACAATCTTCATGGGATAAGTCTATTTGTCAGTATCCATAAGCCAAGTCTATCACAGAGAAGAACTTAGATCCTCTCAAATGTCTAAGGGCATTGGTGATTTGGGACAGGAGGTACAAATCCTTTTTGATAAGGGAGTTAAGGCGGAGGTAGTCCATGACAATCCAATGACCTCCATCTTTCTTCTTAAGGATCAGCAAAGGAGAGACCCATGGGCTTTGCAACAGGGCCAGCAGTTCAGCATCCAGAAGATGTCTTAACTCCTTAGATACTTGAGCATTTTTTTACTTGAATATGTCTATAAGGTTTTGTGCAAAAAGAGGGAGCATCTCCTGTATCAATTTGATGGATAACACCCTTGGTCAACTCATATTTGTTAGGTCCAGAGGCAAAAATGTCCTTAACTTGGTCTAAGAGATCAATTATATCCTTCTATTAGATAGGCAATAGTTGAGGAAAATCAGCAGCCTTAAACAAGGAGAGCACTTGGGGATCCCCTTCAGGTAGGTTGAAGCCACCAAATTTATCAAAAGAATAGAGAGAGACTACCTGTTCTACTCATAAGATGCAACCATGTCCCAAAACTTGCCCTTTGTAGATCTTCAGGATGAAGAGGTCAAATTGGTCAATAATAATTGTAAAGGTTGTTTGAGAATCTGATCTAAGATCTAGGACATAAGCAGGGCTCTTTGCAACTTAGGGATTCAGGAGAGTATAACTCCAAGAAGGATTTCTCAGGCAACTCATAGAATATATGGGGGTCAATAATCACCTGGGAGTCAGGAGGGATAGTGGCAGCGTCTGGGACAAGTAGCTTGACACCTTCCTCAGCAGGGCAAGACAGTGGAGGGAAGCACATATTGGAGGAGTGAGTCCAATACTTTAGCAAAAAGATTCCAGTGGGATATTTGAGGACACATGCCTTAAGCCTTTTTCCAGAGATAACAGAGGTTCCTCAAAGATTAAGGGGACCTCATATCCTATAAGAGACAAATATCCATCTCAAAGGATGACATTACCTTTGTACTCTTTGAGGAACTTTGTTCCTACCAAGAGGTTGTAGCTTTTGTTCTCTAAAACAACCACATGGGAGGTAATGAGGAGTTTCCCAAACCTCATTAGCAGAGCATAGTAATTTCCAATAGCCCTGGTTTGGGCCATATCAGAAGTCCTTTAAGATTAAGTGTAGTTGAGATCACAAGCCAGTTTGAGCTTCTTCATCAAATTAGAGGATACAAAATTAACGGGGGAGCCAGTATCTAAGATAACTTTAATCTTAACTTTATGGGTGGATAATTCTACACAGGTGGTATCTTTTCCAAAGGGGGTAAGACTTCCAGGACATATAGAGCAGTTTCCCACTCTTTTCCCACTTTTCTAACATACATATCAAGGCAGAATTTCCTTTTAGGCAGTTTTCAGCAGCAGGGATACAGAAAAATTCTGTAAAAAGGCCTCATTAACTCAGCAGCTTCTTCTGAGGAGTCTACTAAGACAGGGGGTTGGTGAGATTGAGCTAGATAAAAACAAGCCACCATAGCTTTGGCTGGACAAGGGCAAGTTGTGGTGGTGGTTTTACCAAAAAAGATTTTTTAGGGAACATACACAGTTTCAGGAACAGCCAGCACAGAGTAGCCATAACTATCAGAGTCATCATAGTCAGAATCTTCAGGTTCAGAATCAATCAAGAGATTGTGGAATAGATGGAGGATAGTTGGGCTAGAAGAGGTAGGTAACTCTTAATCAGAGGGAGGATCAAGAGGAGACAGGGGAGGTTGATCAGCAGAGAGAGTCTTCACCTCTAAGCTGATCTCTCTTTTTCTTCCTTTTCTTTAAGATCACATCCTTCATAAGCTGGTTAGTGAAGAACCGCAAGTGATGTCCTATCTGGAGCAGTTGTGACAGCCCTGTTGTTGGGCTTTCTATTGGGCCCAAGAGTCATCATAAAAGGGGTACAAGAGGTAGTGTCAGAGTTGTTGGCCTTACTCTTGCAAACCACAGTTCTTCTGTGAGTTAGAAGCATATCCTGTAGAAGAGTTTTGATACTCTTCATATATTTGAGGGATGCTTTAGCCCCTTAAAGTACAAACACAGGAGTTTTTTTAATTTGATAACATTAGAGCAGGCATTTCAGGATACCAGGAGTACCATGATGCTCCTGCAGGCAAGGGAGGAGTAGAGGCAGATACCTGCATGGCCCACCAGATGATGGGACCTAACTTTACCAGGTAGGAAAGGGCCTTCCCAGCCACAGACCAGGGTCCAACTGCTGGCAAGGCAGAGTCAATCAATCCTGTGAGCTCTAGGTATAGCACTCCCAAGAATTGACTACTCTGGCCAGCAGCATTGGAAGTGGGTGGGGGTGGAGATGTTCAGTTTGGGAATTGGGGGTGGTTCTATTGGGATCAAGTAGGCAGCAGGGTTATTGTATTTCCCGTTGAAGATCAAAGGGTATATAGTGATTTCTCTGCCACCACAGAAAATTTGGTAGGGTTACTTATGAGCGTCTGGGCAGGTGTACCACTGAAAGTCACCTAAGGTCCAGGGTTTGTGATTAGGGTTGTGGGGATACTCAGTGAAGTGCACAGGGCCAAATAGAGCTTCAGGAAGGCAGTCATAGTCAAATTATTTGGTTTTATCAGCTGTGACTTGACTATCAATTTTTTGTGAATGCTGCCATTCACCATGTTTTGATTTTGCCTTTGTTGGGTTATTTCAAGGACAAATCTCTTTCTTTTGCTTTTGCCCTTCAAAATGAGGCTGGTTCTGTATTGGGAAATACAATTGTTCAGTTTCCTGATCCTGCGCAACTCACTTGCCCCACTCATGCTTGTGGTAAGTGATCCTACCGTCCTGGTAGAGTTTTGTGGTATTGCCAACCACTATATATTCCCAATCTTTATACCCAATAAAAAAGTTCTATTCACATTTTTGTCTTTGTGTCTCCACATACTTTAGCGCCTCTCTAGCTACGTCTAGTAGATATTATATATTCAGGGCTGCAAGGTAATTGCATAGCCTTCCCTGCCATTCTAACCAAGACTTAGTACAAATCCAATCCTAAGGTTAGGATTTCCTGTTGTGACTCTGTGCCACGCCTCAGATCACAACAAAAATGGTGCTCACTACAGGGGCTATAAGCCCTTTGGTTACCCCCTTTGTTACTACGTTTTCAGGACCTTTGCCTCCACCTATACAATAGCCAACTTTTCCTGAAATTACCAGTCCTCCTATTGAGGAAGACATTGCCAACCCGCCTATTGTCCCTACTGTGCTGAACTTTGGTAGTGGTCCCTGCCTAGTGGCCTACCCTTTGGGTACCCCTGACTTGGAACAAGTCATGGCAGTAGCCCTTGGGATAGCCTGTGATGGGGCCATCCCTTGCCTCCAGATTCAGTTCAACCGGGCAGAATACTACAAATTGATTGTAGCGTCATAATTTCCCCAGCAACTCCTCTTGGCGGCTGACTCCACTGAATATCTATTGTCCTCCTTTGTACAACCCGTCTTAGCCCATCATCAAACGGTACTAGGGCTTCATGCTCAGGAAATTTTGTTGCTGTAAGCCACTGTCACCCATCACTGGGATCAGTTTGCGGCCTACCAGCAGTGGATTTATTCCCTGTTTTCCTTAGTATCCGAAAATCAGTGCAACTCTGTCACCTCCCAGTCTTTTTTGGTCACATCCATTGAAAGAATGCGCCAATTTATCCCTGAGTATGTCAGAGAGCGCCTTCATGAGTTCCACCAACTGGAACAGCCTTGGTGTGACAAGTAGACTCTACTTTAGACGCCTATCTTACTGACTTCAAACAACTTGTGCAACAACTTAATGAGTTCAGTTCTTATTCCTTTGACCAATTACAGCAAGTAGCAGTCCATGCTGCAAAGAGCCTCTGCAAACTTAGTGAGGACTTTGATCAAGAAAGGGTTGCTACTGCTGCCACCATTGTCAAACTCCATACTCAAGTAAATGAACTGTCTGCCTCCAAAGCAGATGCCCCGCCTTCTCCTCCATCTGATGAGTTAGCAGATAGAAAACAGAGGATCTTGGATGCTATCCAAGATTTAAGATCATCTACCTGCAGTCAGGATTGCCCCCCCAAAGTCCCTCAGCCTGACCTGCAAGTGCTTGCGCTGACAGCTCAGGTTGCTGAATTACAGCAAGAGGTTGCTACTTTGTGTGAGGCAATGGCGTCTGTAATTAGTTCACCTGATAGTGTGGGCAAAGATGGTTGTTGCCCTGGCTTATCAAGAGCCCCCTGCATTCATTGTGCTAGAGAGTTGATAGCTCTAGCCAATGAAGTGGACCTCCTGAAGCAAGATCACTCTGAGCTTGATAAAGACGTTCAAGAACTAAGTGGAGTGGTTGATTCAGTAAATGACAGGTTTGCCCCTTGCCTTTTGGTAGGCCTTTCCCTTACTTCTTGACTGGCTGAGCTTTCCACGGTAGTAACTACACAGGGTCAGCACCTGGATGTTACTGAGCAACAGGCTGTCCTTGCTAATAATATGGGCACCTGCACTGCTGACACCTTGAACACCCTTGAAGATAGTGTTTGCCAGTTGTGGGTCAGGCAGCCCCCCACCAAGTCAGAAGCAGAATTTCCCCCGTACATAAATGTACTCAATAGTAACAATGGTGGCCCAACTCCAGAAACACATTTCAAGCCTACCTTTAAGCAAGTTTTTGACCCCAGAACCTCGACCATTGCAGCTTTCCTAACTATATATGAAACTGCCATGAGAAGAGCCTCAGATAAAGTCAATAAGGAACACATTATGACCTTCTACACCCAACCTGCCAAGAGGTAGTTGTTCCAGAACTGCCCACTATTGATACCTGGTGCTGTAAATTGCGCAATTAATGCTATTTTGATATGGTCTTAAAATATTAATAGCTGCAAAGATTTAGCTGGGTTTGCTTTCAAGTTTGGAAATTCTTTGCCTTCCACAAATGGGTCTGGTTCAATATCCACTCATTCTGGATTATTGTACCTGTCTGTGATTGATCCTGGTATGACCTCATCCCAACGTGACCCCCTCAGCCACTCTGTCTTCCTAATGAGTAATCACTGTCCCTTGTCTACTATTTAAAGTAGAATCATTACTCCTAATAAAGACAAGTTTATCCACATTTGTGTTGGCTTTAATAATCTTCAAGCTTTTTTCTGTCCTTTCTGCCAAAAGGGCTTTTACATCTTTTTTCCAGGAAATTAAGCTATGTGCCCTTAATTTTGCCCTGAAGGCTAACCCAAGGCTAGCTCTGAACCTCAAATCTTTTTTATAAAGATTTCCTGCCGTGTCCTCCTGGATATTGTCCCCAGGAGCCAAACACGGCAAAATGGTGCTCACTACAGGGGCTGCAAGCCCCTCAGTTACCCTGTTCCCATGCACATTCTCTGGTCCTTCTCCCTTTGTTTCTGAAGTACCCAATCAACCTAAAGTTTCTAGTCCCCCTCTAGAAGAAGACATCACTGATGCCCCCTCAAATCCTATGGTGTTGGTTCTGTCTCCTGGGCCCGTATGGGCCCCCTTCCCACTTTCTCTCTCAACTACAAGCAATCTTGTGCTGCCGCCCCCTCCCTTCTCCATTCTGGTACTGTGGCAATGCACTCTATCCCTGGCCTCTGTCCTGGGTACGCTTCTGAAGGCCTGTACTCCTTCCTTTTGGACTTTGGTCTCCCCCCTGCTTTGATGGAATCCATGGATACTTTGGTGTGTTGGTCAACCAATTCATCCAACCTGCCCTAGTTCACCACCAACTTGCCTTAGGATCCCATAATCAACTACTAGATGCTGTAGCCACCACAGTCTCAAATAACCATGCTCAAAATATGGCCTATCAAGAATGGTCCCACAGTCTCTTTGTGTGTATTTCTAATAACCAGGGTGACTCACTGGCGTCACAGAAGTACTTAACTGCCTCTCTGAACTCCCTTTGTTCCTTCTCCCTGGATATATAAAGGATCAACTATGGGAATTGGATGAACATCAGGCAGCATGGCGTGAGCAAATTGAGGCCTTTCTGCTAAACCATCACCAGGATTTTGAGATGCTGGTTAGTGAGCTTAATCAATTCAGGGAGCATGTCAACTTGCAACTTGAATTGATAGGAGCTCATGTTGATACTTGGGGCCACCATCTGCAGCATCAAAATGGTTTGGATAAGGCTGCTCTAGGCAACACTCTATACCAGGTGCAAAATTATGTGGATGACAGGGTAGTGTCTATTAAGGTGACTCCTCCCGCTCCTCCTGTCAAGACCCCATCTGATTTTGAAACCAAGTTATGGGAGGAAATCTCTAAACTCAAGGCTACCACTTGACGTCAAGCTTCTGTTCAGAACCCCCCTCCATTTGAACCAATGCCTGACCCTTGTATTGCCTCTCTCACTGATCAGGTGGCTACCTTACAAGGTGAAATCAAGTACTTAAGACAGCACCTCTCTAATTATGAGGGTTCTTCATCTGAATCTGAAGATGAAGAGAAAGGTGAAGTTGTTAATACTCCCGCTCATGGCAATCATAGTCGTTGCCCTGGTCTGGAAGATCAACCCCAGGTCAACTGTGCGCGTGCATTAGATCAACTTGCAGAAGTGATAAATGATGTAACTGATAGGTAGGACGTATAAAAAAGAGAGGTACAAAACCTCTCCTGCTTTACTGAGAACCTAAATGGACAAGTCTCCCCCTTGGTTGTTCAGGCTACTTCTCTGGCTACTTGTGTCAATGGGATTGCTGGCACCTTGGCGGTACAACAAATTAAGATCAACAAGTTTGGTACTGATGCCACCACTGCTAGGGATATTGGTGGACAGAAAAGCTCTACCTTGGACACTCTGGAGGAAAGCCTTTGACTCCTCTGGGATAGACAACCTGCTTCTGAATCTGAGTTTGAAGGCAACCCTCCTATTAACGTCCTCAACCCTGGTGAAAACAGGCAGTCCTTGTCCTTGTCAATTGACCCAAACTACAAACCAACCTTCAAACAAATATTAAATCCAAAGACCTCCACCATTGATGCCTTTCTAACCATTTAAAAAACTGCAATGTGTAGGGCTACCAACAAGCTCAAGAAGGAACACATTCTCACCTGTCTCCATCCCACTTTCCAGGAAGTTGTGGTCCCCAAGCTCCACTCCATTGTCACTTGGGAGGACATGAAGCGCCTCCTTATTGAGGAGTTTGGAGGAGATCTCAGCTTAGATCTCAAGAAGGATGCATTTATGCACATTGCTTTCAAGCCCAAGGAAACCCTAGCTGAGTTTGCAGATTTTTTCTACATTGAAGGCCAGCAGTTAATTACCAGTCAACAGTTAACTCCCCAGGAAGCCTACACGGCTTGTTCAAATGCTTTGAAGGTGAAACAGCTTCTATGCCTACACTTTAAGGCACACAAGGCTTTGCTCACTTCTATGAAGAGTATTGAGACGCTCCTAAAAGACATGCATTTTACACATGGAGGTACAGTGGTACGTGAAAATAAAGCCAGCAATGCTGTAACTACCTCTTGTACGCTGCGCATAATGACCCTGGGTGTTGGTGAACAGGCTAAGAGGCAAGGCTGCCATAACTGTAGCCATATTGGGCACCACTTGTGCACTTGTACTAATCCTTGAGTGGAAGGTTGTAATCCCAAGGAACAGGCAGGAAAAGAGAAGTCAGCTTAGAAACAGAGACACTCTCTGCTGACCAATCTCCCCCGTCTCCCCCTGATCCTCTGTCTGATGAGGAAACTCCCTCTTTCTCTAGCCCAACTATACTTCATCTATTTCAAAATCTCTCCAGTGATTCAGAGCCCAAAGATTCTGATAGTGAAGATTCTGATAGTTATGGCTATTCTGTCGTGGCTGTTCCGGAAACCATCCCTGTACCATACAAGCTTTGCTCTGGGAAGCCTACCACCTCTTCCCGAGTACCTTCAAGTGAAGCTAAGTCCATGGTGGCTCGCTCTTACCTAGCTCAAGCCCACCAACCTCCTGTCTTGGTTGACTCTTCCAAGGAAGCAGCTGAGCTAGCCAAAGCTCTCTTTTAAAATGTGCTGTATCTCTCCTGCTACAGACTGTTTACAAGGAAATTCTTGTGTTACAGTGCATGCTAGCTAAATGGAAAAATGAGCTAGAGGCTGCGCAAGATGTGTTGGCAGTCTTTCCCCCCTTTGGGAAAGATACAACCCACATGGAAGTATCAATCCAAAAAGTTAAGATCAAAGCCATATTGGACACAGGCTCTCCAGTCAATGTGGTATCTTTCAAACTAATGAAGAAACTTAAGTTGGCCCCCAACCTCAACTATACACAGTTGTATGGTACAGATGGCATGGCACAAACACAGGCCATTGATGCCTACTCTGCTCTACCCATGAGGTTTGGAAAACTCCTTATTGCTTCCCCTGCCGTGGTCCTCAAGAACAAAAGCTATGACCTCTTGGTTGGTACTCAATTCCTCCAAGAATATAATGGAATTGTAAACTTACAAAATGGATACCTTTTGCTCTTGGGGTATGAGGCTCCTTTAATTTTTGAGGAACCTCCTTGCCTCCTGGGAAAAATGTCTTAAAACTTGTGTGCTTGAGTACCCCACGGGTATCTTCTCTCTCAAATATAGGACCCATTCCTCTAATATGTGTACCCCTCCTCCTTCCTGCCCTGCGGAAGAAGGGGTACCTCTGCTAGCACCAGCGTCTATCACTACTCCCCTGGGCTCTCAGGTGGTGATTGATTCCATGATTTCTTATGAGCTACCTGAAAAGTCATTCTTGGAACTTTACTCACCTGAATCCTTAAGTTGTACAGAGCTCTGCCTGTGTCCTGGGATTTTTAGATCAAACCCACAAAGAGCCTGTACAATTACTGCTTGCTAACCTGACAGCCCTGCCCATGCAGGTGATCCAAGGCCAGGTTGTGGGACATGGTCATATACTGGGACAGAACAAGTATCCTCCCTCTACCCCTTTGGAACTTTCAGTGGTTTCAATCTACCTGAGGACAATTCTCAAGTTCTCTCCTTGTTCACCGCTGCTGATTTCCCCCAACTGTCCCCTGTTCAACAAAAAGATGTGTTGGACCTGCTCAATCAGTTCAGCAATATCTTTGCCTCTGGACCTACGGACTATAGACACCTGAGCATCCTTCACCCTACTACGGCGGTTTGGTTTGGCACAAAAAGGGCACATCACCAGTATCAATCTGATGGATGACTCCTTTAGCTAGGCCAAAGAACTCAAGCAACTTCTGGATGCCGGGTTACTAGCTCCTTCCCAAAGTCCTTGGGCTTCCCTGTTACTGATTCTCAAGAAGAAAGATGGTGGACACTGCATTGTAATGGACTATTGCCGCCTGAACTCTCTCACCAAGAAAGACTCGTACCCCTTGCCCAGAATTGACAATGCTCTCAGACAGCTGGGTGGTTCCAAGTTTTTCTCAGCCATGGATCTAGCTTTGAGATACTGGAAAGTTGACTTATCTCCTGAAGATAGAGAGAAGGCTGCGCTTATCATTTCAGAAGGCCTTAATGAACCCACTTGTATGCCCCAGGGACTCTGCAATGCCCCTGCCATATTTTAACGGGCTATGGACTCCATCCTACAAGACCTAAAGCTCTCTTGTGTCCTCGTGTACCTTGATGACATAACCGTATTCAGTGCTACCTTTATTGACAACTTGGAACACCTCAAGGCTGTCTTCATCAAGATTTGCAAAGCTGGCTTGAAACTCAAACCCTCCAAGTGCTCCTTCTTCAAGGAACGTCTTGAGTTTCTAGGTCATGAGGTCACTCAAACTGGAATCTGTCTCATGAATAATAAGGTGGAAGCCATGGACAAGATGCTACCTCCCACAAACCTTTGTGAGGTTCAAGTATTTCTTGGTATGATGGGCTACTACCAGCAGTTCATACCTGACTTTGCTGAACTGAATGAACCCTTTGTCCAACTACTTTGTAATGTCCCCTTTGAATGGACTGACAGCCAACAGCAAGCATTCAAAGAACTGAAGGCCAAGCTCAAGTAGGCTCCTATCTTAGTCTATCCTGATTATCATAAAGAGTTCATCTTGTATACTGACGCTAGTGGAGTAGCTGTGGGTACCACCCTTGCCCAACTTGACAATGAAGGCGTGGATCAACCTGTAGCCTACTTGTCAAGGGTTCTCAATAAGCACAAGAAGAACTACAGTGTCACTGAGAAGGAATGTTTGGCGGTGCTGCATGCAGTGAAACAGTTTTGGCATTAAATTTATGGGACTCACTTCACGGTGGTCACAGATCACTCCTCCCTCAAATTGGCTACAACAGCTAAAGGAACTTGAAGGTCAACTAGCGTGTTGGGCTCTGTGTCTACAAGGGTATGGTTTCACTGTGATACACTGTCCTGGGGCCCAAAATCAGAACGCTGATGGCCTGTCAAGAATGCCAATCCTAGCTATCCATCCCGCTGACGCTGATTGTCTATATGAGCTAATAGGGTATCCTAACTCTTGGACCACTGAGCCAGAAGACATCCGCTTGGAACTACAGATCCTATCTAAGGACACTATAATTTGTGACAGACAACTCTTCAAAAAGGTTAACAATGCCTACCTACCCTAAATTTGCCCTAGCATGAGGATAGCCATTATCCTCCAAGCACATGTTGACACTGGCTATGGGGGCATAGCCAAGACTCATTAATGGTTGTGTAAAAACTTCTATTGGTAGAAAATGCGCCTCTTGATCCCTGATGTCCTTGCCTCCTGTCATTCCTGTCAGCTCCAACGCCCTTGCCCGTCCCAACACCAGTTCAAACTCATCCCTCCAAAGCATGCCTTCCACACGGTGAGTATTAATGCTGTTGGGCCTTTCCCTTGGTCTAGGTCTGGGTGTTGATTCATATTGGTGGCTGTAGACCACTTTAGCAAATGGGTTGAAGCCAGAGCAACAAAAGATATAACTACTAAGACCACAGCTACTTTCTTACTGAAAGACATTTTCTATTGACATGGCTGCCCTCAAGTCCTGCTCTCTGGAAATGGTACCAACTTTAATGCTTGCCTCATCACTTCTAATGTCAAAGCTATGGGAACTCAACAATTGTTCTCCGCGCCATATAACCCCTCAATCAATGGAACTGTCAAACAAGCAAACTCAACCCTGGTGTCCATAATGAGGAAACTCACGCTCTTGGACACTGCAAATTGGGATATGTTCCTCCCTGCTGCCCTCTTTGATTACCGACTCAGTAGGCATCAGGTGACTGACCAGTCCCCTTTTGCCATGCTGTATGGGTGTGAGGCTGCTACCCCCTCAATATTAGGACCACATTTCTCCAAATTTGATATGTCTGCAAATCCTGAGGCCCTTGTTAAAGACTTAACCAATTGTATCATTGACATCCAGACAAGAGCTTACTCCACTGCTTACAAGGTTAAGGCCCTGGAGCTCTCCCCATCCAATGCTGCTAGAGCTCTCCTCCCTGAGTATCAAATAGTTGATGTAGTTCTCTACTACCAGAATTGTACAGGTGGTAGAGCCCATAAGCTGGATTCCCTCTGGGTTGGGCCCTGTGAGGTCACCTTTAAGAAGGGCGTTGAGTATACTGTGAAACTACTATCTTCTGGACGTCCTTTTGCCTGTGTTCACTCCAAATTTCTCCACAAATATCAACTCCCTGTGTCCAATCTTGAGGGGGGAGATGTTGTAAATTACACAATTAATGATATTTTGATCTGGCCTTTGAATATTGATAGTTGCAAATATTTGGCTGGTTTTGCCTTTGAGTTTGGAAATTATTTGCCTTCTGAAAATGGGTCTGGTTCAATATCCACCCATTCTGGATTATTGTACCTGTCTGTGATTGATCCTGGTATGACCTCATCCCAATGTGACCCCCTCAGCCACTCTGTCTTCCTAATGAGTGATCACTGTCCCTTGTCTACTATTTAAAGTAGAATCATTACTCCTAATAAAGACAAGTTTATCCACATTTGTGTTGGCTTTAATAATCTTCAAGCTTTTTCCTGTCCTTTCTGCCAAAAGGGCTTTTACATCTTTTTTCCAGGAAATTAAGCTATGTGCCCTTAATTTTGCCCTGAAGGCTAACCCAAGGCTAGCTTCAAACCTCAAATCTTTTGTTATAAAGATTTCCCGTTGTGTCCTCCAGGATGTTGTCCCCTGGAGCCAAAAACAACAATCAGTTTTTGGATATCTTTACTAAAGACAGCACAGATCATGGGTTAGCCAAGGGCGTCATTCACCAGATTGATACCAGTGATGCTCCCCTGTTTTGTGCTTAACCCTATTGACACAGTCAAGTAGAAGATGCTCAGGTGTCTAAAGAGCTTAAGCAACTTTTAGATGCTAGACTGCTTTCTCCTTCCCAAAGTCCATAGGCCTCTCCCTTGCTCATACTGAAAAATAAGAATGGAACATTATATTGTGATGGACTACCAATGCTTGAATTCCTTAACCAAGAAGGACTCCTACCTGTTACCACACATTGACAACGCTCTCTGCTACCTTGGGGGCTCTAAGTTCATCTCTGCCATGGATTTAGCTTCTGGATACTGGCAAGTTGATCTCTCTCCTAAAGATAGACAGAAGGCTGCGCTCATCACTTCTGAGGGATTTTTTGAGCCTATGTGTATGCCGCAAGGACTCTGCAATGCCCCAGCTACTTTCCAACAAGCCATGGACTCCATCCTCCATGATTTGAAGCTCTCGTGTGTCTTAGTGTATTTAGATGATATAACTGTCTTCAGCGCCACCTTCACTGATCACTTGGACCATCTCAATGAGGTGTTCAAAAAGATTTGTGAAGCTGGAATTAAGTTAAAGCCATCTAAGTGCGCCTTCTTCAAGGAACGCCTTGAATTTTTGGGGCATGAGATGACTCAGACAGGAATCTGCCCCATGACTAAGAAAGTTGAAGCCATTGATAAAATGCTTTTGCCCACCAACCTGCTGGAAGTCCAAGTCTTTCTGGGCATGATGGGTCACTACAGACAATTCATCCCCAGCTTTGCTAACACTAGCAAACCCTTGGTCTAACTGCCACATAATGTCCTTGTTGAATGGACTGCCAGTCAGCAACAGGCCTTTGTGACCCTCAAGAAAAAACTCAAAGAGGCTCCCATCTTATTAAATCCTGACTACAACAAGGAATTTATCTTGTATACTGATGCTAGTGACCTGGCTATTGGGGCTATCTTGGCTACACTAGATGATGAGGGTGTGGATCACCCTGTATCTTATACCTCCTGCGTCCTGAATAAACATGAGAAGAACTACAGTGTAATAGAGAAAGAGTGCCTCACTATGTTGCATAGTCATGCAGTTCTGCCATTATGTGTATGGCACCCATTTCACTGTGGTCACCAATCACGCTTTGTTTAAGTGGTTACAACAACTTAAGGAGTAAGAAGGGCAACTAGCTAGATGGGCCCTCTGCCTGCAAGGTTATGAATTAACTGTGATACACTGTCCTGGGATTCAACATCAGAATGCTGATGGATTGTCCAGAATACCCATCCTTCTGCTACACCCTGCTAAAGATGACCAGTTGTATGAAATAATTTGGATACCCTTCATCATGGGAAAGCAAGACTGAGGAATTTTGAATTGCCCTTGCTAAACTATCTGAAGACACCCTCATTCATTACAATAAACTTTTTAAGAAGGTACAAGACCATTACTTGCCCTATGTAAGGCATAGTCTTTGCCTTTTGTTGGTGCTGCAAGCCCATAAGGAGACGGGACACAGAGGAGTTGCCAAGACCCATGCCTGACTCCAGAAGAATTACTTCTGGGAAACCCTTTGCTTTCTGATCCCAGATGTTATTGCTAGTTGCCATGATTGCCAGCTCCAACATCCTAAAGCCACCACTCATGAGTTCAAGCTAGTCCCCCCTCAACACGCCTTTCACACTGTTAGTATTGACGCTGTAGGGCCTTTCCCTTGCTCCTGCTCTGGGTGCTGCTTTTTCCTAATTGCTGTTGATCATTTTAGCAAGTGGGTAGAAGCTTGCCTTACTAAAGAAATCACTGCCAAGACTACTGCTGCCTTTCTATTACAAGATGTATTATTCTGCCATGGTTGCCCTCAGGTGTAGTTGTCTGACAATAGGACTAACTTCAATGCCAAGTTAGTGACCTCTGTTGTTGAAGCCTTGGGGTCTCACCAGTCTTTCTCTTCCCCTATAATCATTCCATCAATGGGGCATTTGAGGCACCAACTCAACTCTGGTTTCTATCATGAGAAAGCTTACTTACTCTGATGCCACCAACTGGGATCTATACTTACCTGCTGCTCTCTTTGCCTATTGCCTTAGCAAGCATTGTGTCACCGGGTATTCCCCTTTTGCTATGCTGTATGGTCATGAAGTCACTACCCTGTCGCTCCTGGGGGGGGCCTACTCTCCTCTGATAAGCCATGAACCCTGATAAGCACATTAAAGATCTAGTTAACCGCATCAATAATATACAGGCTACTGCCTACATGTCTGCCTATAAGACTAAGCTGCTGGAGCTCTCCCCTGACAATGCCGGGAGATCCCCCCTGCCTGAGTTTGCCATTGGAGACCCCATTCTGTATTATCAACATAGAGTAGGAGGAAAATCTCATAAGCTAGACTCATTATAGATTGGGACCTTAGAAGGGACCTTTAAGCAAGGATTGGACTATACAGTAAAGCTCCTCTCTAGTGATAGACCTTTTGCTCAAGTGCATTCTAAGTTCCTCCGCAAGTATCACCCCCTAAGGCCAATCTAGAGGGGGCAATATTGTGAATGCTGCCATTCACCATGTTTCAATTTTGCCTTTGTTGGGTTATTTTGAGGACGAATCTCTTTCTTTTGCTTTTGCCCTTCAAAATGAGGCTGGTTCTGCATTAGGAAATGCAATTGTTTGGTTTCTTGACTCTGTGCAACTCACTCACCCCACTCATGCTTGTGGCAAGTGATCCCACCGTCCTGGTAGAGTTTTGTGGTATTGCCAACCACTATATATTCCCAATCTTTATATCCAATAAAAAATTTCTATTCACATTTTTGTCTTTGTGTCTCCACATACTTTGGTGCCTCTCTAGTCATGTCTAGTAGATATTATTCATTCAGGGCCACAAGGTAATCACATAGCCTTCCCTGCCATTTTAACCAAGACTTAGTACAAATCCAATCCTAAGGTTAGGATTTCCTGTTGTGACTCTGTGCCACGCCTCAGATCATGACACAATTCCTGGGGATGGGTGCTGGTGCTTTGGTGATTACAGATGGAAGAGTATCAAAAATATGTAAGGATTTAGGTGGGTGAACCAAAGGTTCATAACAACTTTATTTGGTAAGGATAGCAATACAGAAATTTTCAGGTGCTTCTGACTTATATACTTACTCACAAGCCAGTGCCTCTGGGCATTCTCCTGGTGTTATCTGTGTGGAATGGCTTGGCATCTCAGGTTCTGCTGTTTGGTTGGCTGCTTCATGGTCATTTTTGGGGTCTTCAGGAACAGTTGTTTGGCTTTTGGGGGCCCATATTGACCTGACTGGTCATTGGTTCTGACAGGCTTGGCTACAGGGGTCATGGGGCCTTTTTCAATTTGATTTCCATTTTGGGACTGGCTTGACAGGCATTCCTGAGGCAAAAAAACTTGATTAAAAAGGAGTTCCCAATTATGACCCCCAAATTATCAAATGTAGGGTGGGCTTGAACTGGGAGTTCTGAGCAGCTAAATTTTGCTTGCCAAGGCCCAGCCAAAACCACTAAGGCTTGGGCATAGCTTTTGGGGCCCAGAATGGGCCTCACAGCTACTGCCAGAGAAGGTGTGGTTCTTGCACATGGATATTTGCTTTTTAAAGAAAACCAGGTGCGGGCAAGCTCCTGCTTGCCCTGCCTAGTGGCTGGGAGTAGGTTCAAATCTTGCCATGGGATTTGAACTTGTTACATCTGTAACAAGGCGGTGTATGACTCCCAAGGGGTCAACTGGCGTCTGGTAATGAGTTTTTGGCCCTTAATGTAGAAGAAGTCAGCAAAATCAGCCAACTTTTCTTTTGGTTTGAAAGAAATATGCATGAAAGCATCTTTCTTAACCTCCAGACTGAGATTATCTCCAAATTTCTTCAATGAGTAGATGTTTCATGTCCTCCCAGGTGAATATGGATGGGAGCTTGGGGACTACTACATCTTGGCAAACTGGATATAAACAGGTAAGGATATGATCTTTTTTGAGGTTGTCAGTATCCCTTTGCATGGCTGTCTCATAGATTGTCAGGAAAACAAGAATGGTGGAGGTCTTTGGGTCAAAGATATGTTTCAAGGTGGGTTTATAATTGGTATCAATAGATGAAGATGTAGATTGGCTATTATTGTCTGGATTGAGAACATTGATATGTTGATTCCCTTCAAGCTCATATTTTGCAGCAGGCTTTCTAGCCCACAGAAGACAAAGGCTTTCCTATAGTGTATCTAGGGTGGAGCTATTCTGGCCCCAAATGTCTCTGATGGTAGATGCTACATTTTTAATCTCATCAATTTGTTGCCCTGAACTCTTTGCTAGAAATCCAACAAGGCTCCTGACCCATTCAAGTGTATATTGACAAATTCCTCAAACTGAAGACCTGCATCCAACTTGAGGACGAATTGGCAGCCATCATATTCTGGAAAGAAGGTGAACCCAGTCATGAAGGACCTACTGAAACACCACCCTCCCACCCTTGGCTTGGAATACCTGTTCCCCTTGTTTAAGGGCCTCAGCATAAACCAAGAAAGCACTGGTACTACCCAACACCACCAGACCCAAGCCCCACACCCAAAAGAGGGGGAATGACCCCTGAGGAACTTCAAAGACTACAGAGAAGAGCTCTGCTATCACTGCCACAAAGAAGGGCAATTGACCAGATCCTTTCCTAAGAAAAACCCTGCTCCTATCTCTTTGGCCCAAATAAACACATCTTCCCAGTCTTACAAGTTCATCCTAGTATCTGTTAACGTCAAAGAAACAATCTGAAAACTGAAGGCGTTCATTGAAACTGGAGCAGATGAGAGTTTCATTGATGCTGACCTAGCCCAAGAACTGGGCCTGTCAGCATCTGAGAACTGCCTCCAGATCATCATAGGAAATAGCAAAAGTGATATATGGTACAAATGCAAACAAGAACTAACCCTGGTTATAGGAAACAACATGTACCCAATGTCTCTCATCCTGATGAAAGGCCTACCACACCCCCTCATCCTTGGTGATTCCTGGTCTGACAGGCATGGCCTCATCCTCAACTACTGGGAACAGAACGTCACCTTGGTTGATAAAGGAACCCACAACACTGTACCCTTTTGCACTAACCTGGAGGAATTTACCCAAAGGCTTATGACCATACAGATTGAACCTAGCATGGGAGTTGTTGTGAAGTGATTGGTTGTAAACTAGCTGTCACTATACTCACGCATTTGATCCATTAAGCTCAGTGAATCATGGAACAATGGTACTCTTGCTCTGGATGATAACAAGGTCAAATGGTCAACTAAGTTGTATCCTGAGTTTATATTAACTAATGATCAGCTGATTTTTAGTTTAATAGCGGGCTAATAATAAAGGAAACAAGGCTGTAACCAGAGGATCCTGGTGTTCTGTGCCTCTTGTTAATCTCTTCTGTTACTATATAACTCCCTTCTTGATTGATTAAATAAAAGATCAAATTTACATACTTTAACTTTATTATACACATTAGGCTAGATACTTATATTGACCTAATCTTTAGTGATAGAAGGATTGTATTTTGAGTTAAGTGAAAGCAACTACCAACTCTACGCAGAAATACAGCAGGAGTCCTACCTGCTTCTCTAGGAAAGTAGACCCACGTTTTCAGTGAAAAAGCAACCACCCGTCTCCCTGAACACACAAAGTATGATCACACTATTGACCTCCTGCCTGGCACCAAACCCAAACATGTTCCCATCTATAGCTACAACCACAAGGAGCAGTTGGAACTCAAGGCGTACATAGAAGACATGTCTAAGAAAGGTTTCATCTGTGTGTCCAAGAGCCCTTGTTTGTCACCAATGCTGTTTGTGGGCAAGAAGGACAGCAGCATGCACCCGTGCGTTAACTAAAAGAAGTTGAATGAGATAACCGTAAAGAATTGCTACCTCATACCTAACACTGATAACTTGTGTGATGTACTGACAGGCGCTCAAGTGTAATACAAGATTGACCTTTGAGACGCGTTCAGCCAAATCTGAATCAAAGAAGGCAATGAGTACAAAACGGTGTTCAAGACCAGGTATAGACTCTACAAATACCTGGTGATACTGTTTGGACTATGCAACACCCACAGCACCTTTCAGCGCATGATAAACACAGTACTGGGCAAATACCTCAACCTGTTCTGTGTTGCCTACCTCAACAACATCCTCATCTACAGCAAGACCCACCAAGAGCACCTGCTCCACCTAGATCTAATCCTGAAAAAACTCTTGTAAGCCAACCTACATGCAAAACTCAAGAAATGTGAGTTCTTCCAACCAGAGGTGGAATTCCTGGGCTACATAGTGAAAACCAGAGGATTTGCAATGGACCATGATAGGGTGGACGCTATGGTCACTTGGCCTACCCCCACGTGCTGGAAAGATATCAGAAGTTTCCTGGGGTTAGCAAACTATTGCAGGGACTTTATAAAAGAAATTTTCTCTATCACGCTGCTGCTAACCAGGCTTTGCTTGGACAAGGTCCCCTTTGTCTGGACTAATGTTTGCACCTCTGCATTTGAGAGACTGAAGTAGGTGTTTACTTCCGCCCTTGTCCTTGCTATGCCTGACCCATGCAAACTTTTTGTGCTTGAAACAGAAGTGTCCAACTTTGGGGTTGGCGGGGTCCTTCTTCAGGAAGGAGGGATGGTATGCTACATCCTGTAGCATATTACTCCAAGAAGATGCTGCCTGCTGAAGGAAACTACCCAATTTACAACAAAGAAATGCTAGCCATTATGAAGACTCTGAAACACTGGTGCCAGTACCTCTGTGGCGCTGAATTCCCAGTAAAGGTCCTGACAGACCACAAGAACTTGGTCTATTTCTTCAAACCACAACAGCTCAACCAACAACAAGCAAGATGGGCTTTAGAACTAGCCAACTACACCCTGACTATAGACTACAAGCCAGGAAAGGTGAGCGTAGTACCCAACGCCCTGAGTAGAAAAACTGACCTGGCACCCACCCACATAGAAACTTGTGACCACAACAACCAAGTTCTCTTGGACCCAGCAAGACTAGGCATCCACCTGGGATTGATGAAGATCAGAGCCAGAAAACCAGAAGTACTGAAGGCCCAATAACTCAACAAATTCACTAGAACCATGATCTCTGACCTTTCAAAATCCTTGGATAGAGCCCACTACCAAAAAGGCTACTCATTGAAAGTAACAACACTAATGCTCCACAACAGAATATTTGTACCAGAAGGAAGCATCAGGACCATAATATTGAGAAACTATCATAATTCCAAGATGGCTGGACACCCAGGGAGACTCAAGACCCTCCAGAGCATCAGAAGGAACTTTGCTTAGCCAAATATGGACAAAGAAGTAAGCGTGTACCTGAAGGGATGTGAGACCTGTGAACGGACCAAAACTTGAAGAAACAAACTGGAGAACTCCTAAGATCACTGGATATACCCCATGGACCCTGGAGATCTGTTTTCATGGACTACATTGTCAAATTGCCCCCATCCCTCTCCTTTAACGCAATCCTGGTCATGGTAGACCACTTTACCAAGATGGCATACTTTTTATCAACCACCACTAATTGCATGGCAGCAGAGACAGTCCAACGCTTCCATGACCACATCATCACTCAACACGGAACACCCAAGGAAATCATCATAGACAGAGGACCCCAATTCACGTCAAAGTACTGGACACAGGTGATGAAAGACTTGGGAATCAAGCGGTGTGTATCTACCTCCTACCACCCACAGACAGACGGCTAAACCAAAAGAGTGAACCAGATCCTTGAACAATACCTTCAATGCTATGCTAACACCAACCAGGACAATTGGGCCAACATGCTTCCCATGGCCCGGTTTGCCTACAAATGTAAAGACCATGCCTCCACAGGCATGTCCCTGTTCAAAGCCAACTATGGATTTGATCCCACCTGGGACCCTGTCAGGGACCCAGTCTTAGGCGGCTGGCCCATTGTTTCCAGGGGTAACTTGGGCCGGAGTTTTAGCAGGCAGTGCTCACCACAAGAGAGGAGCTAACTTTAGAAGGTAGGAAGCAGACTTCCCCACCCAAGACCACAGGCCAGCAGCCGGTATAATGGTGTCCAACACCCCTGTGAGGGTGATTTACACTATTCCAAAAAGCTTGCTGGTATGGTCAGTTGTAAGGTTGGGTGAAGAGGCTGGCATTGGTTTGGGTGTTATGGGCGGTTCCATATAGATATTGTAGGCCAGAAGATAATTGAGTTTTCCTCTAAATAGCTTTGGGGTGGAGAATATCCACAGGCCTTGGCAGTTGATCTAATTGCGGATTGGATGCGGACTAGCAGGTCAAGTTTGAGGATTTTCTCTAGTGTATAATCCTTATATTTGGGCTTCAAGGGATAATCAGTGAAGTGAACGGGCCCAAAGGGTGCACCAGATGGACAGAAAACTGCAAGCAGAGGGACAGGAGGGCCGGGAAATCTTGTACTGAATTGGTAGACAGCAAATACAAAATATGGCAATAGCTGTAAGAGCCAAAGTAACATAACCTTTATTTAAAAATGGCAATAAGGTTCAAGCGCAGAATCTATAGGCATATATAGCATTCCGCCTCCAAACTTAGTATTTTCCATCAGGGCTTTATCAAAATATTGGGAAAAGTGCAGGCGGGCAACCAGAGGGCCTGGGTGTGGGAGTGGCAAAATGACACCTTGGTTGGGTGTTCTCTCATTGGTCAGAACGTCCAATTTGGTCACTTAATTTTCTTGATTCTTTGCTGTGGTCACAGGGTCAGGCCCATAGCCTGGGTTTATCTTTGGCAGCAGGGTTTGATGGTTACTTGAGAGGATTTCAAACTCATGAAATTCACAGAGACATCATCTCTGCTTCCATTAGGCAATTTGAGAGGCTCCTCTTTGGGCGCCACCATGGTTGAGCTGGTGCAGGTATTCTGGTTTTGGGACTTAGCGGGAGCCTCAGCTTGCAGGGGCTCTTCTAAAAAAAAATGCAGGTGGGCGGGCCCTTGGTCTATGGGCCCAGCGGCCCTCAGGAATGTAGGTTCAGGGTTTTAATCCCACCCTTGGGCCAGGGTTTCCCAGGGTAATGAATTGTCAATCCTGACATCATTCCCTTCTTTCCCCAAGGGCCCTCCCTTCTAGTCCTTTTTGTTCAGAAAGAGTTGGACAGCTTCTTGGGCATTAGCTAGGTTACTCATTGGTTCCCATGTACTTTCTTCTAGCAGGTATCCTTTCCATTTGACGTAGTACTGGGGTTTCTGGTAGTGGATCCTGTTGCCATGTATGTATTCAACTTTGTATTCTTCAGCGCGGCCTATTTGGAGGGGCAGGGGGTTTGTCTTAAGCCGTCAGTGGGGGAGTAAGTTCCCATCCTTTTTAAACAACAGGGATCAGTGGAATACGCTGTGAATCTTCCAGGAGGGGGGTAGGTTTAGCTTATAAGCAACTTCTCCAATTAGTTTGGTGACCTTGTGAGGACCACTTCTTCTGTGAGCTAGCTTTGCTACAGGGCACATGTAGGGGCACATTCCAAGAGTCCAGGTATACTTCATCCCCAACTTGCAAGGGTTGGCCTGGTGTTTGTTTGCAGTTGGAAAATGCTTTGTATATTTTCACTGCGTGGTTCAGGTTGGTCAAGCATGTTTTTTGTGTGTCGTGGATCCGCTCAACCCAGGAACGTCCAGTGGTGTTAGTTTCCTTCTCGCCAATCTTTGGATCCCAGGTGGGGTCAAAACCGTAGTTGGCTTTGAACAGAAACATCCCAGTGGAGGTGTGGTCTTTACTATTGTATGCAAACTGGGCCAAGGGAAGCATGTTGGCGCAATTGTCCTGGTTGGTGTTGGCATAGCATCAGAGGTATTGTTCTAGGATCTGGTTTACTCTTTTGGTTTGGTCAACAGTCTGCGGCTAGTAGGAGGTAGATACAAACTACTTGATTCCCAAGTCTTTCATCACTTGCGTCCAATAGTTTGACGTGAATTGGGGTCCTCTGTCTGTGATGATTTCCTCAGGCGTCCCGTGTTAGGTGAGGATGCAGTTGTGGTAGGTTGGTCTGTCTCTGCTGCTGTGCAATGAGTGGTGGTTGGTACAAAGTATGCCATCTTGGTGAAGCAGTCTACCATGACCAGGATTGCGTTGAAGGAGAGGAGCAGGGGCAATTCAACAATGTAGTCTATGGAAACAAATCTCCAGGGTCTAGCAGGTATATCCAAGGGTCTTAGAAGTCCTTCAGGTTTGTTTCTGCGGGGTTTGATTTGTCCACAGGTCTCACATCCTTTCAGGTACACGCTTAATTCTTGGTCCATCTTTGGCCAGGCAAAGTTCCTTCTAATGCTCTGGAGGGTCTTGAGTCTCCCTGGGTGACTGGCCATTTCAGAATTGTGATAATCTCTCAAGATTTTGGTCCTGATGCTTCCTTCTGGCACAAATATTCTGTTGTGCAGCATTAGTGTTGTTCCCTTCAATGAGGAGCCTTTTTGGTAATGGGAGCTATCCAAAGATTTTGAAAGGTCAGCAATCATGGTTTTGGTGAATTTGTTGTGTGATTGGGCCTTTAGTACTTCTGGTTTGCTGGCCCTGATCTTTGACAATCCCAGGTGGATGCCTAGGCTAGCTGGGTCCAAGAGAACTTGAGTGTTGGGGTTGCAAGTTTCTATGTGGGTGGGTGCCAGGTCAGTTCTTTTACTCAGAGTGCCAGGTACTATGTTCACCTTTCCTGGCTTGTAGTCTATGGTCAGGGTGTAGTCAGCTAGTTCTAAAGCCCATCTTGCTTGTTGTTGGTTGAGCTGTTGTGGTTTGAAGAAATAGACCAAGTTCTTGTGGTCTGTCAGGACCTTTACTGGGAATTCAGCGCCACAGAGGTACCAGCGCCAATGTTTTAGGGTCTTCATAATGGCTAGCATCTCTTTGTTGTAAATTGGGTAGTTCCCTTCTGCAGGAAGCATCTTCTTGGAGTAATATGCTACAGGATGTAGCATACCATCTCCTTCTTCCTGAAGAAGGACCCCACCCACCGCAAAGTCAGACATGTCAGTTTCCAGCACAAATGGCTTGGAGGGGTCAGGCATGGCCAGACAGGGGCAGAGGTGAAGGCAAGTTTCAGGGTTTTAGAGGTGGTGGTGCATTCCAGAGTCCGAGCAAAGGCAACCTTGTCAGAGCATAGCCAGGTCGGAAGCAGAGTGATGTGAGAAAATTTTTGGATGAAATCCCTGCAATAATTTTCCAGGCCCAAAAAACTTCTCATGTCTTTTCTGCATTTGGGGGTCGTCCAGGAGGTCACAGCGTCCAATTTATCCTGGGCCATTGCAAACCCTCCAGTTTTCACTATGTAGCCCAGGAATTCCACCTCTGGTTGGAAGAACTCACATTTCTTGAGTTTTGCATGTAGGTTGGCTTATGAGAGTTTGTTCAGGATTAGATCTAGGTGGAGCAGGTGCTCTTGGTGGGTCTTGCTGTAGATGAGGATGTTGTTGAGGTAGGCAACACAGAACAGGTTGAGGTATTTTCCCAGTACTGTTTTTATCTTGCGCTGAAAGGTGCTGTGGGTGTTGCATAGTCCAAACAGTATCACCAGGTATTTTTAGAGTCTATACCTGGTCTTGAACACCGTTTTGTACTCATTGCCTTCTTTGATTCATATTTGGCTGAACGCGTCTCAAAGGTCAATCTTGTAGTACACTTGAGCGCCTGTCAGCATATCACACAAGCTGTCAGCGTTATGTATGGGGTAGCAATTTTTTACGGTTATCCCATTCAACTTCTGGTAGTTAACGCACGGGTGAATGTTACTGTCCTTCTTGCCCACAAACAGCATTGGTGACAAACAAGGGCTCTTGGACACACAGATGAAACCTTTCTTAGACATGTCTTCTATGTACGCCTTGAGTTCCAACTGCTCCTTGTGGTTGCAGCTATAGATGGGACCATGATTGGGTTTGGTGCCAGGTAGGAGGTCAATAGCATGATCATACTTGGTGTGTTTGGGGAGACAGGTGGCAGCCTCTTTGCTGAATATGTTGGTTCATTTTCCTAGGGAAGCAGGGAGGACGCCCACACTTGGTTCAATCTGTATGATCATGAGCCTTTGGATGGGTTCCTTGGGATTTTTGCAAAAGGGAACAGTACTGCGGGTACCCTTATCACCTAAGGTGATGTTCTGTTCTTGGTAGTTGAGGATGAGGCCATGCCTGTCTGACCAGGAGTCCCCAAAAATGAGGGGGTGTGGTAGGCCTTTCAACAAGATGAGAGATGATGGGTATGTGTTGTTTTCTATTACCAAGGGTAGTTCTTGTTCACATTTTTATCCTGTATCCTTGGTGCTATTTCCCAAGATGATCTGTAAACAATTCTCAGAGGCAGACAGGCCTAGTTCCTGGGCTAAGTTAGCGTCAACGAAACTCTCATCTGATCCAGTGTCAATGAATGCCTTTAGTTTTTAGATTGTTCCTCCAGCGTTAACAGATACTAGGATGAAATTTTAAGACTGGGAAGAAGTGTTTATTTGGGCCAAAGAGACAGGAGCAAGGGGTTTCTTAGGGCAGGCTCTGGTCAAGTGCCCTGCTTCATGGCAGTGGAAACAGAGTCCTTCTCTGTAGTGTCTTTGAAGTTCCTCAGGGGTCATCCCCCCTCTATTGGGTGTGGTGGCTCGGGTTTGGCGGGTCTGGGAGGGCTCAGCATTCTCTTGATTCATGCTGAGGCCCTTGCATAAGGGGACCAGGTCTTCCAAGCCAAGGGTGGGCAGGTGGTGCTTCAATAAGTCCTTCATGGCTGGGTTTACTACCTTTCAGAATATGATGGCTGTAAATTTGTCCTCAAGTTGAGTGAGGGTCTTAAGTTTAAAGAATTCATCAATGTATGCCTGAATGGGTCAGGAGCCTTGGTGGATTTCTAGCAAGGAGTTCAGGGCGTAGTATCTGGTGTCGCAATCCTCCTCAGTTGCCATTAACTCAGCCTCAAACTTGGCATAGTCCAAACAGAATTCTACATCTTCTGCTGTGGCTTTACTGAACCAGTCTAGAGCGTCTCCAGAGAGCATGGAAGCAACCCCCCATACCTTCTTGTTTGAGTGGCGTAGGAGGGGTGTTGGTCTGGAAATGCAAGTGGAGGACTGGCATGGCGGGTCTGGCTTCCTCAAGTGTGAGCTTTTCATCTGGGGCATCTCAACCTTGGTGAGGGATTGGTTCACAATTACATTTTGCACTTGGGAGGAGGGCTGGTTGGTATTGGTGGCAGCGGTGTTGGTTTCTTTTGGGTTGTTTGGGTTCAAATTCTTCCATGTGGAAGAGATCAGTTTCATGGTCATCTTATAGGTGTAATAAGTGATTATCAATAACAAAAGCATACAAGATGCCCCAAGAAATAACAACATCTTGGAGCTCAGAGTACCAGGTTTAAAAAAGATTGCCATAATGTCAGGGACCCAGTCTTGGGCAGCTGGACTGCTGTTTCTGGGGGTAACTTGGGCCAAGGTTTTTGCGGGCAGGGCCCACCACAAGAGAGGAGCTAACTTTAGAAGGTAGGAAGCAGACTTCCCCACCCAAGACCACAGGCCGGCGGCCGGCATAATGGTGTCCACACCCCTGTGAGGGTGATTTACACTATTCCAAAAAGCTTGCTGGTATGGTTGGTTGGAAGGTCAGGTGAAGAGGCTGGCATTGGTTTGCATGTTATGGGCGGTTCCATATAGATATTGTAGGCCAGAAGATAATTGAATTTTCCTCTAAATAGTTTTGGGGTGGAGAATATCCAAAGGCTTTGGCGGTTGTATCTAATAGTGGATTGGATGCAGGCTAGCAGGTCAAGTTCAAGTATCTTTTCTGGTGTATAGTCATTATATTTGGGCTTCAAGGAATAATCAGTGAAGCGAATGGGCCCAAAGGGTGCACCAGATGGACAGAAAACTGCAGGCAGTGGGGCAGGAGGGCCAGGAGATCTCAAACTGGATTGATAGACAGTAAATACAAAATATGGCAATAGCTGTAAGAGCCAAAGTAACATAACCTTTATTTAAAAATGGCAATAAGGTTGAAGCGCAGAATCTATAGGCATATATAGCATTCCCCCTCCAAACTTAGTATTTTCCATCAGGGCTTTATCAAAATATTGGAAAAAGTGTGGGCGGGCAGCCAGAGGGTCTGGGTGTGGGAGCAGCAAAATGGCACCTTGGCTGGGTGTTCTCTCATTGGTCAGAATGTCCAATTTGGTCACTCAATTTTCTTGATTCTTTGCTGTGGTCACGGGGTTGGGCCCAAAGCCTGGGTTTATCTTTGGCAGTAGGTTTGATTGGTTACTTGAGAGGATTTCAAACTCATGAAATTCACAGAGGTGCCATCTCTGCTTCCATTAGCCAATTTGAGAGGCTCCTCTTTGGGTGCCACCATGGTTGAGCTGGTGCAGGTATTCTGGCTTTGAGACTTAGCAGGAGCCTCAGCTTGCAGGGGCTCAATCCCAAAAAAATGCGGGCGGGCGGGCCCTTGGTCCATGGGCCCAGCGGCCCGCAGGAATTTAGGTTTAGGGTTCAAATCCCACCCTTGGGCCCGGGTTTCCCAGGGTAATGAATTGTCAATCCTGACAGACCCCAAGATTGGCAAGAAGGAAACTAACACCACTGGGCGCTCCTGGATTGAACAGATTCAAGACACACAAAAAACATGCTTGACTAACCTGAACCATGCAGTGCAAATATACAAAGCCTTTGCCAACCGCAAACAAACACCAGGCCAACCCTTGCAACTTGGGGATGAAGTATACCTGGACTCTTGGAATGTGCCCCTGCATGTGCCCTGTAGGAAGCTAGCTCACAGAAAAGTGGCCTCCACAAGATCATCAAACTAGTTGGAGATGTTGCTTACAAACTAGACCTACCCCCCTCCTGAAAGATTCACAATGTATTCCACCTATCCCTGTTTTTAAAAATGATGGGAACTTGCTCCCCCACCAACAGCTCAAGACAATCCCCACCCATCCAAACAGGCCGCGCTAAAGAATAAAAAGTTGAATACATACACGGCAACAGAACCCACTACCAAAAAAACAGTATTACATCAAGTGGAAATGATGCCTGCTAGAAGAAAGTACTTGGGAACCGTTGAGCAACTTGACTAATGCCCAAGAAGCCGTCCAACTCTACCTGAACAAGAAGAATCAGAAGGGAGGGCTCTCAGGGGAAGAAGGGGATGGTATCAGGATTGAAAATTCTTCCTCTCTGGAAACCTGGGCCCAGGAGCAGGAATCAAACCCTGACCCTAGATCCCCTTGGGCCGCCGGGCCTTTGGACCAAAGGACCGCCCACCTGTGTTTTTCTGGGATTGAGCCCCTGCAAGCTGAGGCCAAGAATGTTGGCCCATACAGTGAAACAGGCCAAACCAAGGAAATTATTGCACCAAATAGAAGACCAATCACAACTCCTAATAGAGGTACTGAAGTGGCAACTATTGGCTTCATGAATTTGAAGTCTACACCAGTGGCCAATCAAGAGCCGTCCTCAGAAAGAGGCATGGGCCTGCGGCCTGACCCCATGACCACAACTCTAAAGCAAGTTAATCAGGTAGACAATCTGAGATTCTTGACCAATGAAAGAACTCCTGGGCTGAGTGCTGTTTTGCTGTTTTTGGACCCAAGCACCCAGATCTCCTGGGCCCATCTTTCCCAATGCCCTGATGAACCCCCCCATGGAAATTTTAAGTTTTGAAGTGGGGTGGTATATAGACCAAAGGACCCCACACTCCAAACTTATTGCCATTTTTGAATAAAGGTTATGCTATTTTGGCTTATACAGCTACTACCCCATTTTGTATTTGCCTTCTACCAAATCAGTATGAGATCTCACAGCCCTCCTGCCCAGCCGCCTGCAGTTTTCTGTCCACCAGGTGTACCCTTTGGACCCGTTCACTTCACTGATTACCCCTTGAAGCCCAAACATAAGGACTATACACCAGAAAAGATACTTGAACTAAATCCTTTGGCCCGCTTACAATCAGCTGTTAGATACAATTGCCAAGGCCTGTGGATATTTTCAACACCAAAATTGTTTAGAGGAAAATTCAACTACCTTCCTGCTTACAACATCCATATGGAACCATCTGTGATACCCAAACCTATGACTGCTTCCTTGCCCAACCTCCCAACTGATCATACTGGAAAACTCTTTGGAATTGTGTACATCACCCTCACAGGGGTGATTGACACTATCATCCCAGTTGCCGGCCTATGGTCTTGGGCGTGGAAGTCCGTTTCCTACCTTTTTAAGTTAGCTCCTCTCTTGTGGTGGGCCCTGCCCGCTAAAACACTGGCCCAAGTTACCCCTGAAAACAGCAGTCCAGCCGCCCAAGACTGGATCCCTGACAAAGAAGTACCACAGATCTTGCCTCCGCCTTAGCAAGGGAGAACAGTTGACCTGGTTGATACCAACTAGCAAACAAATCCAGGAACATCAGGCAGCAGCTGTCAAGACAAAGGCCCCTCCTGATGTACCAGAGTACCCCCTTAAGGGGGGTGTCAGGGAGCTGGATGTACGGGTGTTCTGGCTGCCGCCAACCCACTTAACATCCAGTCTTTGCCCTATTTGGTGCCCTTCCAATATGCAATTTGGCATGCCAGAAATGGCAACAAGTCACTATCACATGACTGTCCAAGTATCCATCAACTCAAACCCATCCTGCACATGACCATCATTATCTTTGATTTGACTTAAATCCCTGCCACAGAACATGCTATATAAGTCTAAAGTATTATCCAATAAAATATGCTTCTTCTCTTCTTAATTTCATATTTGAAGCTTCCCCACAAGTCTCTCCTCATCAGCCACAAATTAATCAACTTTACTTCCCAGAGGCCTGATCATACCAAGTTCTGCAGCTGCTTCCCCGAGCAACAGCCCTGATAACACCTCTGAGCATATTCATGCCCCCAATGGTAGCTTTAGGACCTCCCCAAAGCACCCAAGGAAACATAGACAAGGACACCCCACCTGTCCGTTAGGTAAGGTGCTTGCTCAAAGACCTCCTGTAAGCACACAAGGGCACATAGAGCTATCTTAGCTCCTCTCTTTCCTGGCAGCCCACATTACCTGCCAGGGTCACATCATCAACCAGCTCTGGTAGCCCGTGTTACCTAGCAGGGTGGTACAGTAGTTTTAAAGCTATGGCAACAAGCAAAAATACTTTGGATTTAAATATTAAAAAACATAGATGTAAACAGAATTAAAAGTAATAATTTTATATTAATTTACAATAGATTTATCTATTTTAAATTTTGTTTACATCTGAGTTTTTTTTGTTTAAGTCCAAAGTATTTTTGCTTGCTGCCATAGCTTTTAAAACTGATGTACACTCCCCACTCCTAGCAGCTATCATTCCCTGCTGGGATATCACATCCTCACCCCTAGCAGCCAATTTTCCTGTTGGGCTGGTTCATTGTTGGCCTCTAGTAGCCCTTTGTTACCTACTAGGCAGGCCTTACCTCCCCCTAGTTGCCAATGTTCCTTACTAGGCCTCTTCCTGTCAAAAGCCACTAGACTTTCACAGGGTGGTCCAAAGAATAAGATTTTGACCCCAAAGGCCAGAGAGGCCCTACTGGAACTTTTATAACTTTAAAACTAAACCAATATTCTATTTTGAAATTGCCAAGGGGGCCAAGAAAGGGCCAGACGGCATTTCAAAGGGAACTTCCCAAGAATAAGCGCCCCAGTATGGGGCACCAGCCTACATGGGGGAGAGCAGTTGGGTACAGGCTAAAGTTTTCCCCCCTGGATCAGGAGGGTTGAAAGTTTGGCAACTGGTTGGTGAAACTGACTCTGGTTCTACAGGGGCTTCAGAGTGGGTTGGCATGGGGATCTTATCAATACTAACAGCCCCAGCGGGGACTGATGGGTTGAGTTTTGATGGGATGGTTCTTATAACTTGGAGATGGGGCCTGCACCAGGCGAATAAGCAGCCCAAGACTATACGAATTCTCTCCAAATAAGGGACAGAAAGGCAAAGGGAAGATCCAGGGGGATGAGTTGGTTAAGCCAACACAAATATCTCATCTACAGCATGAGCTAAATCTCCAGGTGAATTCAGGGGTTCAGCTGGGTTTGGGGCACTTTTTTGTGGGGCATGAAACCCTGGAATAGTTGGGGGCTAAGGGGGTAACTTTACCCATTGAGAGCAAACAAGCCATCCTTTGGTGAGCTGTTTGTGGGCTTTGAGAATCATTAGGTCAGTGTGGATATAATCCTTGGGGAGATTGAAAAGGAAGCCATTCTCTCCAATAAAAGTTGGTATGAACTGTATAAGGATTAGGGAAGGGACAGAAACAGCAATTGTGCAAACACAGTATCACAGACACATTTTTTTGGATATTTTGGATTGGTTCACAAAGCAATCCATGTGATTTTGTGTCACAACTTTAGGAGTAGGTCACAATTTGTGCCTCACTCTATTTTATAGATCACAAAATATAAAAGGAAGGTGGTTTTCATGGATGCAACAGATGATTCCATCTTGTGAAAGGGCACAGGATGTAAAATTAGAATGGTTCTCAAGGGTGAAACAGATGGTGTCATTTTGTGCAAGGCACATGATGTAAAATTAGAGCAGTTTCAGTTGTGGGACTTTATTTTTTAAATTGAATTTATTAAAGCTTTACCTACCATTACCTCACAATGATAGATTTGATTGTACCACAGTTTGCTTTAGATAATTATATTAAAGCACTGATAAAAATATTATAAATTTCTACTTTAATTGAAAGGAACAGCTTACATACTTATGGTTGGACACAACACAAAACCACATGAGATTGTGCTTGGTCACATCACAATTCATGCAGATTTGTTTTGTGACTTTTGGAGCAGGGCAAAAAAATTTAGATAATTATATTAAAGCACCAATAAAGATATTATAAATATCTACTTCAATTGAAATGAACAACTTACATACTTATGGTTGGACACGGCACAAAACCACATGTGATTGTGCCTGGTCACATCACAATTCATGCAGACTTGTTTTGTGACTTTTGGAGCAGGGCAAAAAATTTATCCGTTGAAATTGTGTACCGCTCCATAAAAAAACACAAAACCAATCTGCATGGATTGTGATGTGACATGAAGGTCGCAAAATGAATTGTGCTCAACTGACAACGTCACAGAACCAATCATGTAGATTTTGGGGCCCATCCCAACCCTAATAAGGATACAATGTACAGTCTGATGCATGGAGGCTACAGTACATATCAGATCCTGGGATCCTTGAAGAGGGTCTCAGATGCCATGAACTTTGGATTTTGGATGATTGCTGATTGGTTGTGCAATGGGCTACTTGTGTAGATGCTTATAACAGTTACATTCAAATAATTGGGTGTTTGTCAATTTGGTAGTGATGGTTAAACTTTAGGGGGTTAACAGCTTTTATTAAAGTTTGATAGATTTAGCTATCCTCTATTGGTTGGCAAATGAATAGGCTTACCCTGGTGGGTGAACTTTTATTGTTGTTAACTGTTAAATCTGGCATGTAACTAGGTTCAATCTGTTATTGGAGGTTTAAGCTGCTTCTATTGGTATCTTATTAGAAAACCTGAGACCCTGGGTGTAACATTTGTCAAGTATATACTTCTGTGAAGTATAATAAACAAGATAAAGGGGAAAATTAAGGAGAGAGTGATACTTTATTAGATATGAGTTTGGAGTATTATATAGTATCATGAGAAGTCACATACTGTCCATATGCATCATGATAGTCATGGGGCTTATCCAAGTAATTGTTCCTCTTAGGTCATGAGGTTTGTCTAAGTAGTGTTCCTCTTAGGACTCAAAATGTTTGATCCCCGTAATAGATAGGTGAATGATAATAGTGCCACTGACTTAATGATTAGTTGGGGAGTCATCTGAGGAGTCACTCAGGGAATTGTTTTCCAGAGAGGGAGCAATCAAAGATGTTGCGACACATTGCTTGGCTGACAATAAGCCAGAATGACAATAATTGGCATAGGATGTTTCTGCCCGGTTGCTTGCCTTGTGAGGGGAACCTCACCTAAGAAGACAGTGGTAATACTGGGTCAGATGTTATCCCAAGTAAACTTGATTGGGATTAGAGTATTTAGGCTTTAGTAGTCTTTGCTGATAAGTATAAGGTTATCTGAGCTGTGGAGTGTAAAATTGTAAGTTTAACTTGGCAAAGATTGGCTTAGGATAGCCCTCTTTTCAAAGCTGGCCTTTGTAGGCTCCTTGTCTGTGACAGTGGGTTGAGCTATTGATACGGGAGGATGTTTTATCAACCAGGGCTTTGTTATTAGTTACTGAGATGGGCTGCATATCTATCAAGGTGGCAAAGTGGTTGCGTCTAGTAAAAGGTTATGGTTGAGAAAAGGGGGGATTTGACAACACCGATGGAATTTAGGGTAAACTCCTTGCTTCTGATATCTTTGCTTCCATCAATATATTTAAAATATTATATCCTTCTAAGCACTTTTAGATACGAATTCTGTTTTGAAATCTTTAAAGTGAAGGTATAGTTTTGAAAGTAGGTTCTTAGAACGAAAGGTGTCAGGAACAAGGTGTTGAATGGTTTGGGTGGCGAACACTTTAAAAGTGAGTGGATTCTATTATGCCAGGGAAGGGTATCAGGCATTGCAGGGCTGAACTATCTTTCTAGTAGGTTTGAGCCATTCAAAAGACTTCCCCTTTGTCCCCACAATGAAATGTTGCCTTTTGATGATCGGGAAAAGGTTTTAGGAGCTACGAAGCATATGTTGCAGATGCAGGTGTAGATTTGATAGAAGGAAGTGGGTGGGCCTGGATGTTCCCTGACAAAGCTGTAGATGCTTCGGCTCAGCCCTGGCTAGCTTCCGCTTTGCGCCACCATTGCCAAAACGGATTGGCTTAATATTTAAACATTAAAATAAATCTTTGATAATAGTGAGCCAGAAGCAGCCCTAGCTGTAGCCAACTTCATTGTCAAGGTTTTTGTGCTGAACCCTGCAGGAACGGCTGCTACGCTGGACGCGTATCTGTTGGTAGGCTTTTCAAGCTAAAGGGGTATCTAACCCGTATCATGGTGGATGGTTCAATATAAATTTGTGGTTTAATATCGGAAATTGGCTTTGGGATATGTGTATGCCAAGAAGTTGTGGTTTGCTGGTATGGGTACTCAGTGGCAGGGATGAGATCAGACCGTGACTAGCTTGTGTCATGTTGCTGCAGCTTGCTTGGGCGGTGAGGCGAGTTCCCATCGGCAGGTTTGGCTATGCTTCAAGTTTGGGGTTAAAGTGACCCTGGATCAGGACCCTCGAGTGAAGCTGATTGGATTTGTACTCGGATTGGTCTGGATTTCGCTGGATCATTCCCATGCTCAACTGGTAAGGTTCACTATGGAAATAGAATAGATCAACCCGCCTGGGTCGCGGGAAAGATCTTGTGTCAAGGTGTCAGGAAATCTCGAGCACAGAGTGGGCTATTGGAGACTAGAATCTTTGGTGAGTGGCGCTATTTTTAGTGGGCAGGGATTGTAAACTGGAAATATATTGAGAAGTTTGCTGCGCCAATAGCTTGATTTAGAAGTGGAGTTGAAATATACGGAGGGTGGATGCTTTGCATGGGGTTCATGTTATACGTTTTAAATAAATGCATTTTAAATTGGAATGGGGGTTTAATTATCGGAATAAATATTTTTAGTGGATTAAATAGTTCTAAACTTTACGAGATTTGAAGAGGCTGCCGAAGCATAGGAAGCCGAGGCAGCCAGGGGAGGGCTTGGGGTTGGGGCTGGGTTGGGGCTGGTTAAGTTCGGTGTAGGAGGTTTCAGGAGAGTGTTTTTTGTTGGCGGACTCTTTGCTTTGGAGGGTGGAGCTTGAGCCGATGGACTCGGTCTGCATGGAATCGGAGAACTCGTCAGAGCTGGTGGGGGAGTGGAGCGTGAGCCAATGAAGTTGATGGCCACTTTGACCATGTCTTTGGTTTGGGCAATGGAGGGGCGAAGGATGGGATCTACACTGAGGAGGGCTTGAGCAATGCGCAGACCCTCGGATGACAGGGGAAACAGTCGGCCAAGGATTTTGGGGTTCTTCTGGTACTCGCGGAAGTTGTTGTGAGTGGGGCTGGCGGATTCCCATGGGTTCTGGCCAGTGCAGATGTTGAGAAAGACAATGCCTAGTGCCCACATGTCGGCCTTGGCTGGGGCATAGCTTGAGCATTGTCCTTTGCTGATGACCTCGGGTGCCATGTAGTACACACTGCCGCATCCAAGCTGATACGACACTGTCCGAGTGGTGGATAGTCCAAAATCTGCCAGCCGTACTCCGCCATCCTCGGCAAACAGGATGTTTTCTGGCTTCAAGTCCCGATGGAAGATGCCGTTGGCATGGCACTGCTCCACGGCATCCAGCACCTTCATAAAGGTTGCTCGCACTGCCTGATTATGGCTCTCTTCCA
Organism: Entomophthora muscae; assembly: GCA_014839935.2. NCBI lineage: Eukaryota > Fungi > Entomophthoromycota > Entomophthoromycetes > Entomophthorales > Entomophthoraceae > Entomophthora > Entomophthora muscae. The sequence goes on along the minus strand of QTSX02006632.1, from coordinate 32,507 downwards.
TGCTTGGATTGCCAAACGAGAAGGGCGAATGAGGGGCGGTAATGAGCGAGTACAGATCATCCGTACATAGCTCCATTGCCAGAAGTAAGTGCTGTTCCTCTTCAATCACAAAGGCAAGGTTCACTATATTGGGGGAACTCTCGAGCATCATGAGGTAATCCGCCTCGCTCGCCTCGCCCTTGCGAGGCTTGGGTATTGTCTTGAGTGCATAGTCCCCCCCCAGGCCCTTGGATCTGAAAAACAGGGCCACACACGCCTTGGCCAAGCACTCGCATAATCGTGTAACGCGACACCACGCCCGACTCTAGCTGCTGGGAAATTGTATCACCAATGTTATGCATTTCCTGCCATTTCTGCATGTACCTCCCCTTAAATACCCCTCCCCGACTCAAACTGCATACATTATTCTCAAATCTCATCCAACCATGAATTAAACTGAATCACAATCCTGCATCTCATCCGAACAATTTGTAGCTGCAAAGTGTATGTATTATTCCAACTATCCACCCCTTTTTAAAAATAGTCTTACAACGCTGCACCAACTCTCTAGATTTACCCACTCATTCGATAGCGCTTGTCACAAGAACTATCTCAGAATTGGTAGCTATATCAACCAATGATCCTCTCAAAACCCCCAAGCACACGAATAGAAGGCCCCAAGCGAAGCTGTACTCAGACCTAACTACATCAATTTAAATAGCAAATTAAATCCACTTTTTAAATCGACGTGGCAATACTCCAGGAGCCCTAGTTCTACTGTCGGTCAAAGACCAATCTTTAAATCCAGCAACGTGAAACCCTGACTGAAATCCACAAGGCAGCAGAAGGATATACCTGTTAATTAAACAATACACTTCCAATTTGATTAATTTAACGCCAATCTTCTTTAATCAAAGTCCAACATAATCAAACTCAATCCCAAGGACTTCTTTTACGCGATAATTAATTCAACCATTATTCTATTTAAATTAAAAATCAGCATTAAATTAATTCAATCCCAAGGACTTCAATTTACGCAATAATTAATTCGATTATTATTATATTTAACTTAAAAATCAACATTAAATTAATTCATGTCCCACTATCTATTTGAAATCAGCCTTGACACCCGTCACAAAGGATATTTTTAACTGCCGCGTTTATGATTCAACCATGGAACAGGTGATCGCAAGCCAATAAGATATCTGATCTATGCTTCAGATATATCTCTGGAGTAGATGGTTTCATCCCCGCCCAAAACCATCGTCCAAGCGAGCCGTGATGAAGGTTCCTGGGGAAATGGCCAATCTAGGTCTTTTAAATCGGCAGCGTAAGCTTCCTGGACCTTACCAGCGAAGATATGTCAACTCATGAAAATTACATACCGAGCTAATGCCAATTAGTTAAAGGTGATGTGAGGCTCGGGATGTCTTTTTTAGTAAAACGTTGATTCCGTGTTTGGCTCAAGGACATACACCTTATTGAGTGACATACCTATCACTTCATAAACAAAAGTATAGCATTAATATAAAAGCATTGAGCCAACCCCAGATAGCTACTAGATAAAAAACTGTGTTGAAAACTGCAAATAGCGAAATAAATGTATCACTTTACTGCAACTATCTAGACTGTTTGTCATCAACTTTGTCGCCAGGATCCCATAATACGCTTCAACAACAATCAAACCGGTTATGTTCCTTGTCGTTGAATTATCCATCGATTTTTGGTTTAAGGAAGCAAGCTAAGAATATCTGAATTCCCTTAACAAACCTCATACATCGAACCCTGGATAAAGCTTCCCAGTGCTTATTTTTGATTGGATCCAACTTTTTTATCAGTGCCAACCCAATAGAAATGACAAGTTTTCTCATAAAGAAGAAAGTTTAGGTACCGTCTTTGGCGGTGAAGCGTCAAGCCTCCATGACCGTTTCAAACTTAAACAAGAAATTGGATGGAGTTAGCCATTTCCCTTGACTATAAACTTGCAGCACGGACAAGGGAAATGGTACCAATAAGGCTTGACAGCTATAAAGAAATTTTCTTCAGATGATTATCCCAAGTCAAGAAAAATAAGCTGCATGGTAGATCGCAAAGCTACCACTTATATTTTAGCAGGTCCGACTATTTTTAGCTCGACAGATTAGAGCCCAAGGAAAGGGCAGAACCTGGTAAGTTAAGTCACCCGTTCTAAAAGCTTTATTAAACTATGGTGGATCACGAACCAAGGAAAATTAGCTTTACCCAGTCAGTGTTGGGCCCTTAATACTTTGTTTAATTCATTTTAGATAAATATCCTAGCATACCTTTCATGAGGTATATTAAATAAAAATGGGTATAACAAGAGATTGGTTATTGCATTGAAGACGGGAGAAGCTTATTATGGATTAAAGTACCGCCACTGCCTCATCCCTAATGACTTGGTGGTACCATGTATATACTTCCGAGAAATATTAAATACAAATCAAGGGGAAATTTAAGAAGATAACAATATCTTTTTTATATAGAAGAGTGTTATATAGTGAAGTGATAGGCTAAATAATGACCATGTAGATCATGACAGTCATGTAGCTTTTGGAGATCTAGGTTCCTTTGGAACTCAAATATCTGATCCTAGTGCAATATCTAGATTTTGAATTAAAGCACATTCACTTGTTGATTGATTCATATTGTGGGGGAATGCTTTCCCAGGAGGGATGCTCAAATATACTGTGACACCTCACCCTAGGTTCTTATAAAGTGGAGCCATGGGTATTTTCTTGAGGGTCTCAAGGAGCCATGCTCTGTATTGATATAATTTAGCCTTGGATACTGGTAGGTATGGATTTCTTTATGACTACCTTACTTCACATAGTCTGACTCTTCTGTGGTGCTGTCATGGATAAAGATATTTTACCAGACATTGTTTGCCCTAATAAGACAAAACAGAAAGGAGCCACCAACAAGCTGCTTCAACCAATATTACTCCTCCGCCCACCAACATATATCACAATACACAGGGGGTGCTCAATGAGTTGCCCCATGACGTGACAAACAGTATGGGCCAATATAAGCACAATGTCAAATTACAGGTATTATCTCCAAATTAAAAGTGCTGTCAATTCAACACCCTGATTCCTTGCCCAAGTTATTCTCAACCCAACCCTTATGTTGAACCTGCCACTGGCCACCCCTGGTAGACCTGTGGCATTTTGATATTGTATACAGTCATATTATTCTCTAAATAAAGATTATCTTATTCCTATTATTGTCCCTTCTAATTGGGCTGTTGCCTTCCCCAATCTAAATACAGAACTGTTATTGGTTCATTTGCAACAGCGGTAGCAGCAGTAGGTTTGATAAATGTTGTGATCTGAGGTAGGGCACAGACACACAACAGGAAATCCTAACCTTAGGGTTGGATCCGTACTAAGCCTTGGTTAGAATGGCAGGGAAGGCTATGTAATTACCTTGCGGCCCTGATTGAATAATATCCACCAGACCTGGCTAGAGAGGCGCCAAAGTACTTGGAGACACAAAGGCAAAAATGTGAATATAACTTAATTTTTATTGGTAAAAGTGAAATGTAATATATAGTGGTAGATGATACCACAAAACACTACTGGGACGGTAGGATTGCTCGCCACAAGCATGAGTGGGGCAAGTGAGTTGTGCAGGATCAGGAAACTGAACAATTGAATTTCCCAAATTGAAGCCAGACTCATTTCAAAGGGCAAAAGCAAAAGAGAGGGGTTTATCCTTGAAATAACCCATCAAAGGCAAAATCAAAACATAGTGAATAGCGGCCTTCACGCCATTGCCCCCCTCTAGATTGGCCTTAGGGGGTAGTACTTGCAAAGGAACTTAGCATGCACTTGGGCAAACAGCCGACCATTGGAGAGGAGTTTCACAGTGTGATCTGAACCTCACTTGAAGGTCACTTCCAAAGGCCCAATCCACAACGAGTCTAGTTTATGAGCGTGTCCTCCTACTCTATGCTGATAGTAGAGAATGTGGTCCCCAATGTTTAACTCAGGCAAGGAAGATTGTCCAGCATTGTTGGGAGAGAGCTCAAGCATCTTGGTCTTACATGTGGACGTAAAGGCAGTAGCCTGAATATAAATGATGCGGTTGACTAGATCTTTGATATGGTTGTCAGGGTTCATGGCCTTATCAGAGGAGAGTAGGGGGCCCCCAAGAGCGATGGAGTGGTGGCATCACGCCCATACAGCATATCAAAGGGGGAATACCCAGTGATACAATGTTTTCTAAGACAATAGGCAAAGAGAGCCGCAGGTAAGTATAGATCCCAGTTGGTGGCATCAGAATAAGTGAGCTTTCTCATAATAGAAACCAGAGTTGAGTTTGCGCGCTCAAACGCCCCATTGATGGAAGGATTATAGAGGGCAGAGAAAGACTGATGAGACCCCAAAGCTTCAATAACAGAGGTCAATAACTTGGTGTTGAAGTTAGTCCCATTTTCAGACAACAGCACTTCAGAGCAACCATAGCAGAAGAATACTTCTTGCAGCATAAAGGCGGCAGTAGTCTTGGTAGTGATATATTTAGTAGGACAAGCTTCTAACCACTTGCTAAAATGATCAACAGCAATTGGGATAAAGCAACAACCAGAGCAGGAGCAGGGGAGAGGCCCTACAGTGTCAATACTGATAGTGTGAAATGCATATTGAGGAGGGACTAGTTTGAACTCATGAGTGGTGGCTTTAGGTTGATGTAGTTGGCAGTCATGGCAGCTAGCAATAAAATATGGGATCAGCAGGCAAAGATTTTCCCAGAAGTAATTCTTCTGGAGCCAGGCATGGGTCTTGGCAACGCCTCTGTGTCCCATTTTTTATGGGCTTGAAGCACTAACAAAAGGCAAAGACTAGGCCTTACATAGGGCAAGTAGTGGTCTTGTACTTTCTTGAAAAGTTGATTGTCCCAAATGAGGGTGTCTTCAGACAACTTAGAAAGGGCAACTCAAACTTCTTCCATCTTGTTCTGCCAGGAAGAAGGATATCCAACTAGTTTTTACAGCCTGTTGTCCTCAGCAGGGTGTAGCAGAAGGATGGGTATTCTGGACAATCCATCAGCATTCTGATGTTGAATCCCAGGACAGTGTAGCACAGTTAATTCATAACCTTGCAGGCAGATGGCCCATCTAGCTAGTTGCCCTTCTGACTCCTTAAGTTGTTGTAACCACTTAAACAAAGCGTGATTGGTGACCACAGTGAAATGGGTGCCATACACATAATGGCAGAACTGCATGACTATGCAACATAGTGAGGCACTCTTTCTCTATTACACTGTAGTTCTTCTCATGCTTGTTCAGCACACAAGAGGTATAATCTACAGGGTGATCCACACCCTCATCATCCAGTTGAGCCAAGATGGCTCCAATGATCAGGTTGCTAGCATCAGTATATAGGATGAACTCCTTATCTAAGCCAGGATATACTAGGATAGGAGCCTCTTTAAGTTTTTGTTTGAGGGTCACAAAGGCCTGTTGCTGACTGGCAGTCCAGTCAAAAGGACATTATGTGGCAATTGTATCAAGGGTTTGTTAGTGTCAGCAAAGTCAGGGATGAATTGTCTGTAGTGACCCATCATACCCAGAAAGACTTGAACTTCTTGCAGATTGGTGGGGGGAAGCATTTTGTCCATGGCTGCAACCTTCTTGGACATGGGTCAAATTCCCGTCTGAATCACCTTATGCCCCAAGAACTCAAGGCGTTCCTTGAAGAAGGCACACTTGGATAGTTTTAACTTAAGGCCAGCTTTGCAAATCTTTATGAACACTTCTTTAAGATGAGCCAGGTGGTCAGTAAAGGTAGTACTAAAGACTGTTATATCATCTAAGTACACTAAGACACATGAGAGCTTCAAATCACGTAGGATGGAGTCCATGGCTTGTTGGAAAGTAGCTGGGGCATTGCAGAGTCCTTGCGGCATACACATAGGCTCAAACAATCCCTCAGAAGTGATGAGCGCAGCCTTTTGTCTATCCTTGGGAGATAGATCTACTTGCCAGTACCCAGAGGACAGGTCCATAGCAGGGAGGAACTTGGAGCCTCCAAGGTGGCAGAGAGCATCATCAATGTGTGGTAAGGGGTAGGAATCCTTCTTAGATAAAGAGTTCAATTGTTGGTAGTCTATCACAATACAATGATCTCCATCCTTCTTTTTTATTATGAGCAAGAGGGAGGCCCATGAGTTTTGGGAAGGAGCTAGTAGTCCAGCGTCTAGAAGTTTTTTGAGCTCTTTAGACACCTGAGTGTCCTCTACACAACTGCGGTGATATGGTTTAGCGCAGAAGGGGGGAGCGTCACCAGTATTGATCTGATGAATAACACCTTTAGCTAGACCATAGTCAGTGCTATCTTTAGCAAAGATATCTGAAAACTGATCCAGCAGGTCAAGCACCTCTTTCTGTTGCACCAGGGATAGTTGCGGAAAGTCTTGAGCCTTGAACAAGGATAGAACTTGGGGCTTGTCTTCAGGTAAATTAAAGTCCTGGAACATACCAAAGGGGTGTAGTGATAGGACGTCAGGAGCGTTCAAAAACTTGCCATAGCCAATAACCTGCCCTCTAGACACATGTATGGGGAGAGCGGTTAAGTTGGCAACCAGCAATTGAACAGGGTCCTTATGTGTAAGGGTCAATGGCGGGCTATAAGATGCAATGAAAAACAATGTGGATAAAATAAACAAATTGTTAATTGCTTCAACAGCACCAAACCAAATTGATGAGAGGGGGTTAATAATTTTGCACCATTATGAGTGTGGCAAATGACAGACATCAGGACCAAAATCAGAACATTAACTGAAGGGGTAAATTGGAAGACAAAGCCAAAGGAACCAAAAGGTACAAAGCAAACCAAAGCGCAGTCAAGGAGTCAGCAGCAAACTGAAAGAGGGCGGCCAACATACTGTCAACCACAGGGGCCAAGAGGCCAAGATACTCTAACATGAGGTTTTTTGGAGACTTTTTTTATTCTTCAGGGAAATATAGCTAGCTAGAAACAAGTTTCTAGAGGGGAATAGGGAAAGTTTTAAGGGAGTTTAGGATGGGGAAGGAGGAGATTCTGGAGCATCTGATTGGCTGGCAAGAATATTTTCAGCAGTTGGAGGTCCTGTGTTGAAATTTGAGTCAATGACGTCATAATTTGGAGAGAGAAATTGCAACCAGCAGGTCAAGCACTGCCATCTCCAAATAGTGTATAACGCGTGATTTTCTTGTCATAATTATTTGGGGAAAAATAAGGCAGGTCCATGTTTTCCAGGGCTATTTAGGCAACCCCAGCTTTGATCCATTTTTTATCTATGACGGCATTTAAGTTGTCTATTTCTTTCAGGGTTTGCTGTGATTCTTTGCTGGTTTCTGGTTTTATGAGGACATACTATCCCTTACATTTGATTTTCTACCGTAACATTATGAGATACATCCAAGATTTCCGGGCAGAGATAGGGTTTGTTGCGTCCTAGCAAGGGAGGAGAGTATAAATCTAAGAATGTGCGCTCAAGTAACTCATAAGATATCTGGGAGTCTAGGATAGCCTGAGATCCAGGGGGAATAGTCACAGCAGAAGTAGCCAGGAGGGGGATTCCTTCAGACGCAGGGCAAGCCATGGGGGGACACTTCATGTTGGATGAATGGGCTCAGTACTTTAGGGTGAAAACACCAGTGGGATATTCTAAAGCACATGTCTTGAGGCGCTTACCGGGGACTTTAACTGGCTCTTCAAAGATCAGAGGGACCTCATACCCTAAGATAGAGGTGCCATCTTTCAAGTTGATGATCCCATTGTATTTCCTAATGAATCAAGTACCAACTAGGAGGTTGTAGCTCTCATTATTCAAGACAATGGCAGGCACAGCCAAGAGTAGCTTACCAAACTGCATGGGGAGAGCAGAATAAGCTCCTATAGTGCAAGTCATAGAAGCCCAGCTGTGCCATAAAACTGATGATAGTTGAGGTTGGGGGCAAGCTTGAGCTTATTGACAAGCTTCAAAGAGACAACATTAACAGTAGATCCAGTGTCCAAGACGGCCTTGATTTTCACCTTTTGAATGGATATTTCCACACAAGTGGTAGTACAACCAAAGGGAGGGAGTACTGCCAGAATGTCTTGGGCTTCTGCCAATTCTTTGTCCCATTTTTCAATCATACATCTTAGGCCCAGAAACTTCTTATAGACCATCTGGAGAGGAAGCAAGACAGAAATGTTTTTTACACAGCGTCAGCAACCCAGCAGCTTCTTTGGAAGACTCTACAAGCATGGAGGATCTCTTATTCTGAGTAAGGTATGGGCAAGAGACAACCTCCTTGGCTTCAGTAAGAGGCTTGGCGGTTGTTGTAGTTTTCCCAGAACGTAGCTTATACAGGACTGAAATAGTTTCAGGGACAGGAAAAGACTGAATACCCATAGGCGTTGGGGCCGTCCATATCTGAATTGTCCATATCAGAGTCATCAGAGATGTTCTGGAATAGTTGCAGGATGGGAGGAGCCTCAGTGTCAGCAGGCTCAGAGTCAGCAATGGAGGTGGGAATTGAAGGAGACTGGGAAGAATTTTCAACCAAGAGCGTCTCCGCCTCTAGGTTGACTGTCCTTTTCCTGCCTGCTCCTTGGGATCAGCTCCTTCAACCTGAGGATTAGTGAAGACTTGAGAATGGTGACCTATCTTCCCACAGTTACGGCAACCCTGACGTCAAGGAGGATTCTGTGAGTTCATGGTGAGGATACAAGGTCCACAGGAAGACAAACCAGAGTTAGAGGCGGCACAATTCTCCCACACAACTGCTCCCAAATGGGTAAGGTGAATATCCTGCAACAGTGTCTTTATGCTCTTCATAGAGGAAAGCATGGCCTTATGGGCCTTAAAGTGAAGACACAGAAGCTGGTTACTTTTGAGGGCTTGAGAGCAAGACATGTATCCTTTGTGTGCAGTCAACTGGTGACTTGTGATCAGCTATTTTCCTTCCATGTAGAATCTATCTTCAAATTCAGCTAGAGTCTCCTTAGGTTTGAAAGCAATGTGTATGAAGTCATCCTTCTTCACTTCCAAGCTAAGGTTGCCACCAAGTTTTTTGATTAGAAGCTGCTTCATCTCTTCCCAAGTCTCAATGATGGGCAACTCAGGCACTACTACCTCTTGACAGTTTGGGTGAAGGCAGGTTAGAATGTGTTCTTTCTTAACCTCATCAGAGGCCATCCTCATAGCAGTTTCATATATAGTTAGGAAAGCCACAATAGTAGAAGTTTTGGGGTTGAAGACTTGCTTAAAAGTAGGTTTGAAGTGGGCCTTGGGAGCCGGACCACCATTGTTGCTATCAAGAACTTTTATACGTGGGGAGAAGTCTGCTTCAGATTCAGAGAGGGGCTGCCTGGCCCACAGCTGACAAACACTCTCTTTGAGAGTGGTCAAAGTTTCAGAAGTGCGGGCAGCTGAATTGTTAACTATTGTGGTCTGTTGCTCAGTAACGTCTAGGCGCTGGCCCTGAGTTGTTACTACTGTGGAAAGCTCATCCAGCTAGGAGGTAAGAGAAAAACCCCTTGACAGGCAGGGTGCAAGCCTGTCATTTACCAAATCAATTAATTCACTTGGTTTTTGTAAGTCTTTATAAAGCTCAGAGTGATCTTGCTTCAAGAGGTCCACTTCATTAGCTAGAGCTATCAACTCTCTAGCGCAGTGAATGAGGGGGGCTCCTGAAAATCCAGGGCAACAGCCATCTTCATTTATAACCCCACCTGGACTAACAGCAGATGTCATCATCTCACGTAAGGTAGCAACCTCTTGTTGTAATTCAGCAACTTGAGTTGTCAGAGCAAGCACTTGGGGATCTGGCTGTGGAGCTTTGGTAGGGCAATCCTGACTGCAAGTGAACGCTCTTAACTCTCAAATCTCATCTCATAGTCTATGCTCTCTATCTGTTAACTCATCAGATTGAGGAGAAGGCAGGGCATCTGGTTTAGGGGATAGAAAATTCATTTACTTGAGTCTGGAGTTTGGCAATGGCAGTAGAAGCCCTTTCTTGATCAAATTCTTCACCAAGTTTGCAGAGGCCTTTAGCAGCAAGGACTGCTACTTGCTGTAGTTGGTCAAAGGAGTAAGCACTGAACTTGTTGAGCTGTTGCATAAGTTGTTCAAATTTGGTGAGATAGGTGTTCAGGGTGGAAATCTACTTGGGCTTGCCAGGGTTGGTCCAACTGGTGAAACTCATGTAGACACTCTCTGACGTACTTGGGGATAGACTGGCGCATTTGCTTGATGGAATTGACCAAGCAGGTTTGGGAAGTAACAGAGTTGTGCTGATTGTCAGAAACCAGGGAAAATAGGGAATAAATCCTGTTGTGAATGCTGCCATTCACCATATTTTGATTTTTCCTTTGTTGGGTTATTTTGAGGACAAATCTCTCTCTTTTGCTTTTGCCCTTCAAAATGAGTCTGGCTCCAAATTAGGAAATATGATTGTTCAGTTTCCTGATTCTGTGCAACTCACTTGCCCCACTCATGCTTGTGTTGAGTGATCCTACCGTCCATGTACTGTTTTGTGGTAAAGCTACATAGTATATAATCCCAATCTTTATCCCCAATAAAATTTAAGTTCTGTTCACATTTTTGTCTTTGTGTCTCAAAGTACTTTGGCGCCTCTCTAGCCATGTCTAGTATATATTATTCATCCAGGGCCACAAGGTAATCACATAGCTTTCCCTGTCATTCTAACTGAGACTTAGTACAAATCCAATCCTAAGGTTAGGATTTTCCGTTGTGTGTCTGTGCTGCGCCTCAGATCATAACAAAAATGATGCTCACTACAGGGGCTGTAAGCCCCTTGGTTACCCCTTTTGCAACAACGTTTTCAGGACCTTTTTCTCCTCCTATACAAGAGCCAACTTTACCTGAAATTACCAGTCCTCCTATTGAGGAAGACATCACCAACCTGCCTATTGTCCCTACTGTGCTGAACCTTGGGAGTGGTCCCCGCATAGTTGCCTACCCTTTGGATACCCTTGACTTGGAATAAGTCATGGCAGTAGCCCTTGGGATAGCCCAGGAAGGAGCCATCCCTTTCCTCCAGTTTCAGTTCAGCCAAGCTGAATATTACAAATTGATTGTAGCTCCACAGTTTCCACAGCACCTCCTCTCAGCTGGCTCCGCTGAACACTTATTGTCCTCCTTTGTACAACCTGCCTTAGCCCATCATCAGATGGTATTAGGGCTCCACGTTCAGGAGATTTTGTTGCTACAGGCTGCTGTCACCCATCACTGGGATCAGTTTGCGGCCTACCAGCAGTGGATCCACTCCCTGTTCTCTTTAGTATCCGACAATCAGTGAAACTCTGTTACCTCCCAGTCTTGCTTGGTCAACTCCATTGAACAAATGTGCCGGTCTATCCCTGAGTATGTCAGAGAGAACCTTCATTAGTTCCACCAGCTGGAACAGCCCTGGCGTGCCCAAGTAGACTCCACTCTAAATGCCTACATCACTGACTTTGAACAACTTGTGCAGCATCTCAATGAATTCAGTGCTTACTTTTTTGATCAATTACAGCAAGTAGCAGTCCATGCTGCAAAAGGCCTCTGTGAACTTGGTGAGGAATTTGACCAAGAAAGGGCTGCTACTGCCACTACCATTGCCAAACTCCAGACTTGAGTAAATGAACCTTCTGCCGCCAGACCAGATGCCCCGCCCTCTCCTCCAGATGATGAATTAGCAGACAGAGAACAGAGGCTCTGGGATGCCATTTGAAAATTAAGAACATCTACCTGCAGTCAAGATTTCCTAACTGAAGCCCCTCAGCCTGATCCTCAAGTGCTTGCTCTAATGACACAGGTTGCTGAATTGCAGCAAGAGGTTGCTACTTTGTGTGAGTGATGGCGTCTGTTATTAGTCCAACTGGAGTTATTGATGAAGATGATTGCTGCCCTGGCTTGTCAGGAGCCCCCCACATTCATTGTGCCAGAGAGTTGATAGCTCTAGCCAGTGAATTGGACCTCCTGAAGCAAGATCACACTGAACTTGATAAAGACGTACAAGAATTAAGTGAGGTGATCAATTCAGTAAATGACAGGTTTTCCCCTTGCCTTTTGGTGAGCCCGTCTCTTATCTCCCAACTGGCTGAACTTTTCTTGGTAGTAACAGCACAAGGTCAGCGCCTGGATGTTACTGAGCAACAGACCACCCTAGCTAATAATACAGGCACACACACTGCTGAAACCTTGACTACCCTTGAGGAAAGTGTTTGCCGGCTGTGGGCCAGACAGCCCTCCTCCAAGTCCAAAGCTGAATTCTCCCCACACATAGATGTACTTGATAGTAACAATGGCAGTCCAACTCCTGAGGCTCACTTCAAGCCTACCTTTAAACAAGTCTTTGTCCCCAAAACCTCGACCATTGCAGCTTTATTAACCATCTACAAATCTGCCATGAGAAGAGCCTCAGATGAGGTTAATAAGGAACACATTTTAACCTGTCTACACCTGACCTGTCAAAAGGTAGTGGTGCCTGAGATGCCCACCATTGAGACCTGGGAAGATACAAAGCAACTTATGATAGACAAATTTGGTGGTGATCTTAGTTGGAAGTGAAGAAGGACTCCTTTATGCACATTGCTTTCAATCCAAAGGAGACCCTAGCTGAATTTGCAGATATATTCTACATAAAAGAGCAACAACTGGGTCATTATTTGTTAGATTAATCTGTTTCCTATTAACTGTGCTACTTAAAACTTTAAAATTTTGTTTTAATTTTCTTATCAATAAATTTAAATAATTACAACAATTTTATCAAAATAAATCTTATTTAATCCTTATAATATAAAAACCTATATTAAATTAATCATTTTCTACTTACAGCTAAATTAAACTGTATTAAAAGCTAGTAACAATCTTATTTCATATACCATTATTTCTTGAAAGCTGATTAGTACAAAATAACATCATTCTAAAAAGAGCAACCTAAAAATACAATAAAAACTGATATGATGCTTTTTGTTGGAAATCAAATTGTTGCCTAAAATCTTAGTTTTTTTAAAATATTTAATTTAAAATATAATCATTTTTGAATCCCTCTTTTTAAAAAGAGGGCAGATAGCTTTTTTTGCATATTTAATAAATATTAAATAATTTCGGATTTTTTAAAAAAAAATCTAGTAAAAAGTCAAAAAAAAACTAAAATTAAAACTGAACTTTTATTGAAATTTCAGTGATCTCATTTAGCATAAGTAATTTATTCTTAAGTTAGATTTTATAGAAAATATATAATAAGAACTTATAAGAGAGTAAAAGTTTTTCTTTTCAAAATTTTAAGTATTTAATATTAATAAAATAGCTTTATACAACTATTTAATAAAATTATATTTTTATACTGTATGCTAGAGATAATATGTATAAAAAATTCAAACATAAAAAAGAATGTATCAAAATCTTGCTTTATTTAATTAAATTTTATAAAGGTTAAAATTTATTTGAACTAAATGGAAAATGATCTTAGTCATTCTATCTATAAAAATAAGATACAAACTTAATTATACAAGCAAATATTTATATGTGATTAGAAAAACATTTTTGTTTTGATAGATTTAAAATATATAAAGTTCATTTTTTAAGAACTGTTAAAGGTTATAATAAACTTAAGTTTATTTAAAAAAAGGTTTTTGAGTTGGTTACTAAAAGTAAGCTAAATAATGATTTATACTTTAAATTTAGTTTACTGATTAAAATATCATACTTTAAGAGTTAATTAGCATATTTTATTTCAAATAATAATTTTATAAGCTTACATTCAAAGCCACTTCAAGATACTAAATCGGTATTGAAATATAAAGTTGCAGCACAATTCTAAAAGCTGAGATTAAGGGCTTTCTAATGATACTAGTTTGAGCGAGATTGAAGTACTATTCGCGGAAATATCAACAGTTAACCAGAATATAAAAAGGGGTAAATAAACAATGATATCAGACTTCAGGGGTGATATTGATAAATTAAGTAGATCAGTTGGGGGTCAGTTGGGGATTTATGCCTGAAGTGCAAAAGCTCAGCTAACATGGTATTTAAACAGCTCAACTTTACAGAAATTTACTTTACAATCTACACCTTTACTCCTCTCTGTAAGCTGCACATCTATTTCCAAGCAAGAACTTCCTGAACCAAGCCAAGGAACCCAACCACTATCATTATGGAACCTATCAAGTTTGCACCTCAGATGACACCCTTCTTCTCTCTGAGGGCTTCTACTAAGAGAGAAAGAATCTCTATGCTTAAACAAGCATTCCTTTTTACTGCTGGCAGTGATCTTAACAGCTTTGTTGAGCATTTCTTATTAAAAACAGAGTTTGGAAAAAGTACCTTCTTACCTGTCATACAAAATTCTAAGACAGATGATTTCCTTAACAACCTAAAGGAATTGATGTCAGAGTCCCCTGCCAAGCATCTTCCTTCCTTAAGAGCATTGATTACATCAAGCTACAGTCTGAAAGAGCTTTGGGATTGTGGATTTAAAATGACAAAAAATGAGTATTCATATTCTAAAAAAATAAAAAATGCTAAAAAAGCATCATTAAATTCAAAAAATAAAAAAGGAAAAAATGATTCAGTAAAAAAAGAAAACATAAAAAATATTTTAAAACATATATTAAAAAATTCATTTCCAACTAGCCAATTCACTAAAAAATCCCCTGGATTGATTTATGAAGAATTACAAAAAGAGTTGAGTGAATACTCAACTAAAATAAAATACTCATTATTGAAAACAAAAAAAGAAATTTATGAAGATATGAAAATAAAAAACAATATTTCTATTTCACTTTCCACTTTTTATAAGCTTATTCCTAATAATATAATTAAAAGCAAAAAGCAAACTGATATGTGTAACATTTGCAACTTAAAAAAGTCATTAGAAATGAAGAAAAAGGATTTGAGTATAAAGAAGTTACCATTGCCTAAATCTATTAAAGAAAATTTGAAATCTATTGACCTACATGAAAAGTTTTATAAGCATCAAAATAAAGAATATATTAGTGATATAAATAATCTTGATAATAATTCATGTGTTATAGTAATAGACTATAAAGAAAACTTTAAAATAGGTGGGGGTCCTATAGAGACAAATAATTGTTTTTATGAGAAAATACCTATTTCTTTATTAGGATTTGCAATTGCTTTTAAAGAAAATGAGAAAATTAAATATGAGTATCATGACTTTTTATCTAAAATTTTATCTCATGACTCTTTGTTTTCAGGTCAGTGTTTGATAAGTCTGCTTAAAAATAATAAATTTAAGAATATTAAAAATATTAAAGTTTGGACTGATAATAGTAATCATTTCAGATCTTATGAATTCTTATATTATCTTTTTAAAGAGGTACCTAGAATTATAAAAGGAACAATTAAGTTTAATAGATTTGCTGAGTGTCATGGCAAAAGTATTGTTGATGGTCATTTTGGTGTATTATCTAAAATATTTAAACAAAAGGAAAATGAGATGTATATAAAAAATATAAATGATCTCAAAATGGTTTTTGAGAGAGAGGAAGAAAGAAAGGGTTTATATGAGACACTTGTAAATAGTTCAGATGTTTCCCAAAAAACCTTTTTTCACATCTATGATAGAAAATCTAGGCCTAAAAAAGCTGGCTTGAAGTCAAAGCATTTTATGTTAATCTTTCATATTTAATGAAAGATGGTGAGCTGTATGTTTCACCTTTGACATTTGAGGATGTTAATGAGTACTCCAAAATAAATTATTGTGCAAAGTTCTGCACAGATGACAGAGAAACAAAGAGAGCTGATACTACTAAAGGATTAGTAGGACATGTTCATGAAGTTGGACGCATAACAAAAACTTATATTTCACATAGGGTAAATAGTCTTTTAAATACAACAACTTTTTTTTCTAAAAATAACTAAGAAATTAATTATATGAGCCAAAAATAGGGTAATAGCAATTATAGCTTTGGGGCTGCTATTACTCTCCCATGCAACTCATATATTTAATTCTTGGCTTATTAAAATAGAAAAAAGGGTTTTAGCAAAAAATACAGCTAATAGAAATAAGATTTATTTCTATTATTTGTATATTTTACACTATTAAACTTTCCTTCAGTAAACTAAGCATTATACTAATGTTCAAAAAACATAAGTTTATGACTTAAATGATACCAAAGAAGTTAAAAGGCTTTGAAATGCTTAAGCTGGCGCCTTGGCTTAATCTAACAAATAATGACCCATATACACCTTACCCATTCAGGGGCAGTAGTGCAAGAGAATTGTGCCACTTCTACATCTGGTTTGTCTTCATATGGCCCATGTATCCTTACCATGAACTTGCAGAGTCCCCCTCAACGCCAGGGTTGCCATAGCTGTGGACAGATAGGTCACAATTTGTGAGTCTGCACCAATTCTTGAGTTGAAGGAGCTAATCACCAAGAACAGGCGGGAAAAGAACAGTCAACCTAGAGGCAGAGACGCTCTTGGTTGAAAATTCTTCCCAGTCTCCTTCAATTCCCCCCTCCATTGCTGACTCTGAGCCTGTTGAAACTGAGGCTCCTCCCATCCTGCTACTATTCCACAACATCTCTGATGACTCTGACATGGACTATTCATATATGGACAGCCCCAACACCTATGGGTATTCCGTCCTGGCTGTCACTGAAACTATTTCAGTCCTGTATAAGCTACGCTCTGGGAAGACTACAAGAACCTCCAAGACTCTGCCTGAAAGCCAAGGAAATTGTTGCTTGTCCTTACCTCAATCAAGCCAAGAGGTCTCCCATGCTTGTCAAATCCTCCAAAGAAGCTGCTGAGATTGCTGACACTGTATTCAAAAATGTCTCTGTATTGCTCCCTCTCCAAACTGTTTATAAGGAGTTCCCAGGATTAAGATGCATGATTGAGAAGTGGGATAAGGAACTAGCAGAGGCTCAAGATATCTTGGCTGTCCTTCCACTCTTTGGTTGCACTACCACTCAAGTAGAGATGTCCATTCAAAAAGTGAAGATCAAGGCTGTCTTGGACACTGGATCTCCTGTTAATGTTATCTCTTTGAAGCTTGTCAAGAAGCTCAAGCTTGCCCCCGACCTCAACTATCACCAGTTTTATGGCACAGCTGGGCTTCTATGACTTGCACTATAGGAGCTTATTCTGCTCTCCCCATGCAGTTTGGTAAGCTACTCTTGGCTGTGCCTGCCATTGTCTTAAATAATGAGAGCTACAACCTCCTAGTTGGTACTTGATTCATTAGGAAATACAATGGGATCATCAACTTGAAAGATGGCACCTCTCTATCTTAGGGTATGAGGTCCCTCTGATCTTTGAAGAGCCAGTTAAAGTTCCCGGTAAGCGCCTCAAGACATGTGCCTTGGAATATCCCACTGGTGTTTTCACTTTAAAATACTGTGCCCATTCATCCAACATGAAATGTCCTCCCATGGCTTGCCCTGCATCTGAGGGGATTCCCCTCATTGCCACTTCTGCTGTGGCTATTCCCCCTGGAGCTCAGGCTATCCTAGACTCTCAAATATCATATGGGTTACCTGAGTGCACATTCCTAGAGTAATACTCTCCTACCTTGCTAGGACAAAACAAATTTCATCTCTGCCCGGGAATCTGAATGTCTCCCATAAGAACCCTGTTCAATTTCTGGTTTCCAACTTGACTGCTCTCCCCATAAATGTGTCTATAGGGCAGGTTGTTGGCTATGGCAGTTTTTTGAATGCTCCTTACGTCCTATTGCTACATCTTTTTGTTACGTTCCAGGACTTTAAACTTACCTGAGGATGAGTTGAAAGTCCTATCTTTGTTCACCGCTCAAGACTTCCTGCAGCTATCTCCAGTTCAACAGAAAGAGGTGCTTGACTTACTGGATTAGTTTTTGAATATCTTTGCTAAAGATAGCACTGATTATGATTTAGCCAAGGGCAACATTCACCAGATTGATACTAAGATGCCCCCTTTTACACTAAACCTTACCACTTCAGTCAAGTAGAGGATGCTCAGGTGTCTAAAGAGCTCAAAAAACTTCTAAATGCTGGCCTGCTTTCTCCTTCCTAAAGCCAATGGGCTTCCCCCTTACTCATACTGAAAAAGAAGGATGGAGGTCATTGTATTGTGATAGACTACCGCCATTTGAATTCCTTAACCAAAAAGGATTCCTACCCCTTACCACACATTGATGATGCTCTCCTCTGCCTTGGGGGCTTCAAGTTCTTCTCTGCCATGTATCTGGCTTCTGGGTACTGATAAGTTGATCTCTCCCCTGAAGATAGACAGAAGGCTGCGCTCATCACTTCCAAAGGATTTTTTGAACTTACACAAATACAGCAAGGGCTCTACAATGCTCCAGCTACTTTCCAACAAGCCATAGACTCCATTCTCTGTGATTTGAAGCTCTCATGTGTCTTAGTGTACTTAGATGATATAACAGTCTTTAATACTACCTTCACTGACAACCTGGCCCATCTTAAGGAAGTGTTCATAAAGATTTGTGAAGCTGGCCTTAAGTTAAAACCATCCAAGTGTGTCTTCTTCAAGGAACGCCTTGAATTCTTAGGACATGAGGTGACTCAGACTGGAATTTGCCCCATGACTAAGAAAGTTGAAGCTGTAGACAAAATGCTTCTGCTCAACAACCTGCAAGAAATCCAAGTCTTTCTGGGTATGATGGGATACTATAGACAATTTATCCCCAATTTTGCTGACACTAGTAAACCCTTGGTCCAGCTGTTGCGTAATGTCCCTTTTGAATGGACCGCCAGTCAACAACAGGTTTTTAGACCCTCAAAAAAAAACCTAAAAGAGACTCTTATCCTGTTATATCCTGACTACAATAAGTAATTCATCTTATATACAGATGCTAGTGATCTGACTATTGGGGCTATCTTGGCTCAATTGGACAACAAAGGCATGGATCACCCTGTAGCTTATACCTCTTGTGTTCTAAATAAACATGAGAAAAATTACGTGTGACCAAGAAAGAGTGCCTTGCTGTGCTGCATTCTGTTAAGCAGTTCTGCCATTATTTGTATGGAACCCATTTCACTGTGGTTACTGACCACGCTTTGCTCAAATGGTTACAGCAACTCAAGGAACTAGAAGGAAAACTAGCTAGATGGGCTCTCTGTCTACAAGGTTATAACTTCACTGTGGTGCACCGCACTGGGATTCAACATCATAATGCTGATGGCCTTTCCAGAATGCCTATCCTTGCCCTACACCCTGCTGAGGCTAACAGGTTGTATGAACTAATTGGACATCCTTCTTCTTAGGAAAATAAGACAGAAGAAGTTTGAGTTGTCCTATCTAAGCTATCAGAAGACACACTCATTCAAGACAATCAGCTTTTCAAGAAAGTAAAAGACCACTACCTGCCTTATGTACGGCCTAGTCTTTGCCTTTTGTTGGTGCTTCAAGCCCATAAAAAATGGGACACGGAGGCGTTGCCAAGACCCATGCCTGGCTCCAGAAGAATTACTTCTGGGAAAATCTTTGTTCGCTGATCCCATATTTTATTGCTAGCTGCCATGACTTCCAACTACATCAACCTAAAGCCACCACTCATGAGTTCAAACTAGTCCCTCCTCAATATGCATTTCACACTATCAGTATTGACACTGTAGGGCCTCTCCCCTGCTCCTGCTCTGGTTGTTGCTTTATCCCAATTGCTGTTGATCATTTTAGCAAGTGGTTAGAAGCTCGTCCTACTAAATATATCACTACCAAGACTACTGCCGCCTTTATGCTGCAAGAAGTATTCTTCTGCTATGGTTGCTCTGAAGTGCTGTTGTCAGACAATGGGACTAACTTCAACGCCAAGTTAGTGACCTCTGTTGTTGAAGCTTTGGGGTCTCATCAGTCTTTCTCTGCCCTCTATAATCCTTCCATCAATGGGGCAGTTGAGCGCACAAACTCAACTCTGGTTTCTATTATGAGAAAGCTCACTTATTCTGACGCCACCAACTGGGATCTATACTTACCCGTGGCTCTCTTTGCCTATGTTTTAGCAAACATTATATCACTGGGCATTCCCCCTTTGCTATGTTGTATGGTTCCAAGGCCACTACCCTTTTGCTTTTGGGGGTCCCCCTACTCTCCTCTGATAAGGTCATGAATCCTGATGAGCATATCAAAGATCTAGTCAACCGCATCATTGATATCCAGGCTACTGCCTACTTGTCTGCCTATAAGACTAAGCTGCTTGAGCTCTCCACTGAAAATGCTGGGAGAGCCCCCCTGCCTGAGTTCAACATGGGGGATCATGTTCTTTACTATCAGCATAGAGTAGGAGGTTGCGCTCATAAACTAGACTTGTTGTGGATTGGGCCCTTGGAATTGACCTTCAAGTGAGGTTCAGATCACACTGTGAAACTCCTCTCCAATGGTTGGCTGTTTGCCCAAGTGCATGCTAAGTTCCTTTGCAAGTACTACCCCCTAAGGCCAATCTAGAGGGGGCAATGTCGTGAATGCTGCCATTAACCATATTTGATTTTGCCTTTTTTGGGTCTTTTCAAGGCCAAATCTCTCTCTTTTGCTTTTGCTCTTCAAAATGTGTCTATTTCCAAAGTGGAAAATTCAACTGTTTGGTTTCCTGATTCTTTACAACTCACTTGTCCCACTCATGCTTGTGGCAAGTGATCCTAAAGTCCTAGTATTGTTTTGTGGTATCACTAAACAATATAAATTCCAATTCTTATCCTCAATAAAATTTAAATTCTATTCACATTACTGTCTTTGTGTTTTCAAGTACTTTGGCACCTCTTTCCAGCCACGTCTAGTAGAGATTTATTATTCAGGGCCATAAGGTAATTGCATCACCTTCCCTACCAACTAACCAAGACTTAGTACAAATCCAATCCTAAGGTTAGGATTTTCCATTGTGTGTCTGTGCTGCGCCTCAGAACATGACATATAATGTACATGAGGTGAAAACCTTAGACATGTTCCAAGACAGTCATTCCTCAAATAAAATCACTTGCTTGGCCTATCAATTTTGCATCAATGGGAACAAGCACAGACTTCTGGTAGATACTGGGGCCAATCACACCATGGTCAACTAAGAGTTTATAGACTAAAAACAGTTGGACCAAGTCTCCAGCTGTTTCAAGGCAGTACAAGTAGCTGAGTCCTGCAGAGTTGCAATCACCCACAAGACAGTACCCTTCTCCGTGAGAATGGGGAACATCCAGGTTAAGCTCTCTGGGCCTATAATGGCCAGGCTCAGCCACAACTTAATAGCAGGTCTAGACTGGTTAAGGCACAACCTTCCCTATATAAACTGGGATATATCAGGACCATCATAAATGATGGTCCTGAAGCATATTCTTCCATAGTCTTTGGTATTGGTAGAAATTTTGACCTTCTGCTTACCAGTTTTGGAATCAGAAATTCATCAGTTGACCCTTAATGTTATTAAGTATTCTTTAATTGGTACCAGTGTGAAAGTCAACCCTGGAACTTCTTCTATGCTATTACTAGGTGTTGCCATTGACTTATAGAGCTATGTGGATAATAGATCCAAGCGTAAAGATAATGAAAAAAATGATTTTAGCCATTCAGAGGGCTCAAAAAGCCTTGATGATATTGCCAACTGCCTGCAGAAGTTAACAAGCTCCACAAACTGTCATACTTCAAGATTAAGTTACTTATAAGTAATTTAAACTCTGTAAGTTAAATATGATCAAATCTGAATACCATTGTGCCTATCAAATCAGTTTGTAGTAAGTTCAAACTCTTTTGAATCTTTAAGAGTTGAGCTATAAGTTTTAAGTTGAATTGTAACTTGTTCCTATATTGCTGTTACATATAAGTTTAAACTATTTTCCCCAATTTACCCAGAATATATTCTATATAAGCTTTTAAGCCTTGCTGATTACAGTTTCTCAATTAATAAAGACTTTAAACATTTCTATTTTCTTTATTTATTATAAGACTTACTCAGAACATCCATGAAACCACCTAATCTTTTCCCTCCTTGGGGAATTAGGCTCAAATAGTTGATTCTGCTTTTGATTTGTATATCATTACAATCCACTGTGTAAATGGAAACTTGTCCAGGATCTAGTACCAGCACCAAATAATGTGATAATGGGAAGTGGGCACCAGCTATACCAGGAAAGTTGTATACCACCTCCTTGTTCTCTTCAAACCCTTTCACTGAACAGGAACATCAGTCTGTGTCCACCAAATCTGGCACTACCAGCATTTTATGTCCATTTCCTTATGTCTCCTTGTTTAATTACTTGAGTACCTATGCCTTCTTGGGTTGTTTCAATCTGCTCTTAGGTAGATATTGAATTTTTGGGGAATTATTCCATTTGGGTATGGTGTCAGTATATATAGGATCCATGATTACAGGTTTAAATCCTTCTGCTCTAATTCACCATGTTGGGAAGTTATTTCCCGCAGGGTGGGTTCCTGATAGGATACCTTGGTTATGATCCTCAATAGGATCAGGGTAGGATTCCGGATCTACCCTGTCAAAATGAATAAACTCCTCCATAGCACCGTCTTTGTGTGTCTAACAGAAATAGGCTCTTATGAATTCAAGGGGGAAGATTGATTTTAACCAGTGCTTGGTCAAAGTCATTTGCTCTGAACCTGTTACACCACCCCCTTTTAAAAGTCTCCCCTGCCAGTGTTACAAGAGCTCCTCAAAGAGTTTAAGGACGTCTTCAGCAAAACGTTGGACCAATTGTCTCCTCCTTGGGAAATACAACATGCTGCACAGCTACAAGGGTTGCTGCCAAAGGCGCACCCACTCTACTGTCTGACACCCAAGGAGGATAAAAGTCTCTGACAGCACCTTGTGGACACCTTGGACAAGGGTTTCATCTGCCCATCAACCTCTCTCTGTAAAAAGCCACAATGTTATTTGTAGCAAAGAAGGACAGGCCACTCTGTTTTTTTATCAACTACAGCGCCCTAAATAAGGTTACTGTAAAGAACAAATACCCCCTGATGTTGATTGATAACCTGTTTTAACACACTCATGGGTGCAAAGATCTTTGGCAATATCAATCTCACTGCAGGTACAACCAGGTCTACATTGCTCCAGGGGATGAGGCAAAGACAGCCTTCTGTACACAATACAGGTTGTTTGGGTTTCAGGTCATCAACTTTGGTATGAACAATACATCATCCACTTTTGTCATGCTCATGAATAAGGCTTTAAAATAATTGATTTGCAAGTGTGTCATAGTGTACCTTGATGATATCATTGTGGTTAGTCAAGACTAAACTACACATCCCCAGCATCTTTGTGCTGCGCTAAACACCCTTTTTAAGCACCAACTGAAGGCAAAGCCCTCTAAGTGCAAATTTCTTAGGTGGGGGTTGCTATTAATTTGGTATAATATTTTTCCCAAATAAATAAAGCCCTATCCTGTTAAGCTCAAGACAATCACTAATATGCCACCTTTCACTGATGTGGGCCAAGTGTGTACATTCTTAGGCATGGTTGCATATGTGAGTAAGTTTATCCTCAATTGTGGCAAGCTGATTGCCCTTTTTAACAAGCTGTTAAACACTAAACAGCACTTTTACTAGACACCTACTGAAGATCAGGCTTTATAAAAATTGAAACAAAAGATCACTTCTGCACCCATAATACAGTTTCTCAATTAGAACCACCAGTACAAACTCAAGACCAATGCCTCAAACAGGGCTATAGGGGGCGTGCTGTGAGTAGAAACCAGTGAGGTAATCTTTCTCTCAGTATAATATGAGTCCAGGAAGCATAATTACACAGAATAGCTCTATCCCATACACAGCAAGGAGTTAGCAGCAATTGTACACTGTGCCAAAAAAGGGTGCTGCTACTTGGAAGGCGCCACCTTCCCAATTTGGGTCCTAAAAAATCATAATTCCTTTCAATATTTCAATACCTAGTCATACTTGACCCAACATCAATCATGATGGGTCAAACTTCTGTCCTTGTATCAACTATGCATAGAATACAAGCCTGGAAAAGAACTTTTCAGAACTGGCACTCTCTCCAGACTGTATGTAGCATTCATCAAGGGGGTGACAGATTAGAACCAGAATGACCCATGCTCTACCTGCACCCCAAAGCCAGCCACTACAAGAGGCTCAAATTGGCAGCCATTTTGAAGTTGAAGGGCAACAAAATTCAGTTTACCACATACTCTGGCAAGGTATGCTGCAAGCAGAGACAGGTAAAAAGACGCCTTACATTCCCATCACACAGCAAGGAGATGCAATACTACATCACCACCATACCTTAGGCTGTATAAGAGAACATAACCTCTTTGAAATCATGAAGCATAAGGTTTGGTGGCCCTGCATGTGCCAGGACATTATGGACCTCCTCAAGAAGTGTATGTTGTGCAAAATGAATCAATCTAAACCTTCCCTGCCTGAGTCAGTCTATTCATCACAGCTATGGAACACTTTGAACAGTGGACCCTTGATATTGTTGGGCCCCTGCCTGAGAACAAGTTGATTAAGAAGTACATTATCACTTCTAATGACTACTTCACCAGCTGGCCAGTGGCATTGGATACTAACAATCACACTGCCACAACCATTACTTGCTTCATTGGCAAGGAGATTGTGATACACTTTGGCTTCCCTAAACAACTTATCACCAATGGTGTGACAGAAATTGCGGGATAGTATGAAGCCGTTTCCAAGGTGTGGAAAATTACCACCCAAATCCA
This sequence comes from Entomophthora muscae, assembly GCA_014839935.2. Lineage (NCBI taxonomy): Eukaryota > Fungi > Entomophthoromycota > Entomophthoromycetes > Entomophthorales > Entomophthoraceae > Entomophthora > Entomophthora muscae. The sequence goes on along the minus strand of QTSX02006632.1, from coordinate 7,878 downwards.
CATAGAGTTAATGATTAACCACCAACGTGGCTTCAGATATTGTTTTGTAAAATTTCCAACTGAGATACTAGGATTAAGTAAAGCAATTAATCCTAACCAAAGTAGCCCAAGATAAATAGCCTGTGAAAGCATCAGAGTGTCTTCATAATAAAATCCAGGACATTGGGATGCAACACAATTTTCAGTTTCAAAGACAGGGGGTATAACTCCAAGATTGGCAGGCATGAAATTAACATTGGGAGGTGTCAACAACAAAGTTCTAACTGCAGGGCCCCATCTTCCAGTAATGATTTGGCTTAGAATCAGATTGTAGGAAATTTAGTGCAAAATCAAACACCAGGATGCATTTTAAAATATAAGTTAGACCAAGGGATATATGATTTTTATTGAATAAATTTTTGGGAGGACTCAACTATTAGGGTTGAAACAGTGAAATTATTCAATATATATCAAAAATTGACTAAGCAATACCACCTGGATCATGAGCTCCTATTCTTTGCACATTGTCAAGTGAATATCTGGTCCAGGTTGCAAAGAACCCTTGGGTGACCAATTTCTGATGACCATGCTGATTAATAAGTTCATATCTGGTGACCCTTAAGTTACGTTAATTTATCAACGTCAACTTACAGGGGGGAATTGGATTCAACTGGTAAACTGGAGCAGCTATAACCCATTTGCAATCAACTGTTTGATTCAAGTCCTTTAAATCAATCAGTTTTTTTAATGGTCTTCTGGCTTTTTTGAGCTTACCTACTTGGCCAAATAATCCCTGGAATTATGGAACTTACCGTGAAAAATGGGGGACCTAAGCTTGTAGGAAACATTAGGAGTCATACTTTTTCAAGAGCTCCCTTGAACAAGTAGTCACTACACCATATAACCTTCAGTTCAATGGGTGCTAGAGTGCTTAAAGAGTTCTCTGATACAACTAATTGCCAAACTCTCCCAGGAACACCCAAACACCGCCTGGACAGAACACCTTCCCACCGCCTTGCTCATTTTAAGAGTTAAAATCAACCATGGTACAGGCTTCAGCCCCAATGCTCTAGCCTTTTGAACTCCTTATGTCTTGACTGGGATAGATAAGGGGAATTTAAATTCCACTGTCCCCAGGAAACTTCTCCTTGTAACTACCCTACCCCTAACTCAATGGCGCACCAAGGCTTGCAACATAGAACAAAAATGGATCAAGGGGGTGGCTAAGCACATCAAAGGAAGACATGCTGTGGGTAACCTGTCTACACCGTCATTTCTAACTTTGAAGAACTTGAACTCAACCAAATCAGGTCCTTCAAGATAGCTGCTGTCTATAACAACCACACCTACCAGCTTGAAGACACCCAAGAAAATACCAAAAAACTCCATCATGATTGCTTGTGTTCCTGTCTTTCCATCCTCACACAAAAACTCTTTGTGTGTACCTTCCCAGACCCTCCAAAGGATCCAATTCTAGTGCCTGACAAAAAGCAGGGGTAAGCAAGTGTTGTAACCAAGGTTACCCCCTCATTCACTAATATATCTCACAATACACAGGGGGTGCTAAAAGAGTCGCCCCATGATGTGACTAACAGTATGAACCAATCTGAGTGCAATGTCAAATTGTGGGCATTATCTCCTAATTAGGAGCACTGCCAATTTGACACACTTATCCCTTGCTCAATATATTCCCAACCCAAACCTTATGTTGAACCTGCCACTATGCCATCCTCTGGTGGATCTGAGGCTTGTCAATATAGTATATTAATTACGCTATTCTTCAGTAAACTATATTGTATTCACATTATTGTCCTTTTTATTTGGACTGCTATTTTCCCCAATATAAACACTGAACTATTATTATTTTAGTTGCAAAACTTCTGACATATGCAATCATTCTCAAGAAAGTTCAAAGTTCACTCTTTTTAGGTGGTGCTGGAATGTTTGTGATGGCCCTTACCTTATCTGGTTCTGACTTAATACCCTATTTACTGATAATGTGTCCTGGAAACTGTAGCTCAGTCAAGAATAATTCACACTTATATGGTTTGGCTATCAATTAATTGTCCTGGAGGGTGCTGAGTACCATATGAACTCATATTAGTGCTGCTCTTTATTGGTGCTATAGATGATTATATCATATAAGTGGACTATAAATTTTTTTTCTAATGTAGTCCTTGAATACTTTGTTCAAGTTTATCACAAAGGGTACTGGGGTGTTTATCATACCAAAGTTAATAACTACACATTTAAATGAGTTGTATTTGGTTCTGAATGCTGTCTTTGTGATGTCTTCAAGATTAGTACAGATTTGATGGTATATGTCAGAGATCCATCCTGTAGGGAGTTCCTGAGAACTTTCAGGCAGACAGCCTGCAGGCCCTGAAGAGAGGTCTCACCACAGGATGGGCTCTAACTTTACACTATATTGTAAGGGCTTCCCAAGAATGGCCTAGGGGCCGCTAGAGAGCACCATGGAATCAATAAAGCCAGTAAGGTTGATATACATCACCCTGAATATTTGGGTTGAGGTGGATTCACTGAGAGCAACTGATTCCTGCAGACAGTTGGGCCGCAGGGTGAGGGGTGGGGTCATTGGTACTAGGTAGGCAGGCAAGTAGTTGTATTTGTCTTAGAACAGCAGGAAGCTGTGACTGTACGACAGTCACTGTTGAGTATCTAGCCAAATAAATACTCCAAAATATTAAGATATTCTGTTTTTGCTGTTTATTTCATGTAGATAGGTTTGACTGAAATTCTGAAGATAGAGATTCCTGAAGACTTGGTATCTATATTTAATAAAAGAATAGAATACAGGAGACTAGCTAGGATATGCTAACTAGTTAAATTGAGGCAAGATTGGCCAAAACAATCTTGGGGACTGGGCATCCCAAAAACAATTTAATTAACCAGGAAGGTTAATTAATAAATACCAGATGGTATAAATAATGAGGATTTAATTATATTGGCTCAATTCCTTGACTGTGTCAAGAAGTTTGGTTAAGGTTAACCAAAAATGAACCCCTGAATTTGGGTTAAAAGTGCCATGGTGGTGCTTGTTTGAGTTTTGTAGTGTTTTAACGGGTTTTTAATGCTGAAACCATTAAATGCAACAATAACTAAATAAAGGCAATGATGTCTAAGGATATATGTTTGATCAGCTGGTTCCCAGTTGGGACGTTGATAGCTGAGTTTTTGGATGGGTATATTCTACAGGGGTTTGGCGCCAGGAGCTGAGGAAGCTCCATGCCAAATTGATACATTGAGTTGAATGGAGTCAGGTGACTTCTTCTCATTGCAGGTTGATTCTCATAGGCTGAGAATTACTGGTGATCTTTTAGGTAAAGATCTAGGTTTGAATGACTCAAATATCATAGACCATGTGATATGAATCATAGGTTGATTCAGGAACTGGAGGGGTTTTCAGCTGAATATGCCCTGAATAATATAAGCAGAAACAGCTAAACTTTAATGAAATATAAACACTGTTGATTTTGATGCTTTCCCCTCATATGCTTTTCAATCATGTCTTCTTTATTATCTTTTTATAGAGAAAAATTTGGAATACTTTGTGTGGAGGCAGCAGCAGTTAGAAAAGAAGTTCCTATGAGTTCTCTAGAGGAAGCTTGGGCAAGTCTGGAGGTCACTAAGACAGAACCTGAGGAATCTTTGGTTGAAGTGAAAGAGGCTTTTGAAGAATTATATTCCAATTAATTTACTAAGGAAGGGACCCCTGCTCAAAGAAACAGAATCTATGCTTGGGATTCTTGGAACCTGTTGGTAGGATTTGATGAAATTTTGCAACAAGTGAAGTACAGGGCCAATTGTGAAATAGAGGCATTAAGAAGTAGAGAGGAAAAGAGTGTTGAGATCATGGATTGTTGGCAGGATGACAATAAGGTGTTGTCCCATAAAATTGCCTCCCTGGAGGCAAAGCTCCTTGAAGCTTTGTCACAGGAAGGTAATGGTAATAAGTCTCATAAGAATGATAATGGTAAGTTGGACTGATTGGACCTGGATCTGTCACAGGGGCACAGTGATCCAGGCTCCTTCTCTGCCAATAACTTCAGTCTCTCTGGTCCTGGCTTTGGAGTTGTGGAGTAAAATTTCCTCTGAGGTAAATTCTGAATACACTGGGTTGGGTGGGTATCCAGTAAATTTTACCAGGCCAAAGGGTGCTCCTGGTGGATGGTATAGTTTGAGTGATTGGCCCGCAGTTTCTTGGGGTTGGTTGGCATAAGGGACAGTACCACAGAGGTTAAAGTGAAAATAAAAGAGAACTAAAATTAAATATAGGATGACCTGGTTAAACCAAAGGTTAATATCACTTTAATGTAAGAATGGCAATTGGCAACTTCCTGGCAGCCCAGGGTATAAGTATGCACATCTGCTATGGGAAAAACTTTTGCAAACCCCCTTGGGCTGGGTGGTACCATCTACCTAGGTTTGGAAACCCTTGATGGCGTCCTGCATGGTGGATTTATAATTGGTTGGGTTGAGGCTGGGAAACTCAAATTCCCTTTTTGAGCTGTAGTATTTGTCATCCTCTGGCAGCCTGCATTCTAAAGGAAGTTTCTTCATTTCTCCATCAGCAGTGGCCCCAGTTATCTCAGAATTGTTGTTCAAGTCAGCGTTTTCATTGGTGGAGCTAACAGGATCTTTCTGCAGGCAGGGCTTCAGTTTAGGTGGCTACAAGTTGGTAGATCTCAGGAATTTCACCAAAGTTGAATTTGTCTCTGGTTCGAGCCCAAAAAAATGCAGGCAGCTGGGCCTGCAGGCTGGCAGCCCACAGGGTTTCAGGGTTCAAATCCCGTAGTTGGGATTTCTCCACATGCATTGTTAGTAGTAATTTGTCAATTATGACAGTATACTGCTGTTAAGTCAATTTTGTGAAGAACAGTGATCTTCCTAGAACATCAAAGAGGTTTTAAATCAGGTATAGGAGATACCTGTTCTTAATTTTGACTTCACTGAGTGCTCTGTAATTGGTGATAAGGCGTAAGCTTCTGTCTTTCTTAGCTAATAAGAAGACTGATGCACCAAAGGAAGACTTTGATGATCAAATGATCCCCTTCTACAGGGCTCATGCTGGTATTATTTTATTACATTGTCTTCTTGTGGTGTCAATTAGTAGATGGAATGTGTCAGGGATCCAAGCTTGGGTGGCTGGCCTGTCATTTTCTGGGATGACACAGGCTGGATTTTTTGCAGGCAAAGTCCACCACAAGATAGGATCTAAGTTAAAAAGGTACAGTAATGACTTTCCTATTCATGACCACGGGATGGTGGTCAGGATTATGGTGTCAATTACCCCAGAGAGGGTGATATACACAATCCTAAACAGCTTGCTAGTGTGGTCAGTTGGGAGGCTGGACAAGGAGGCAGGTATTGGCTTGGGGGTCATGGGCAGTTCCCTATCAAGTTTACAGGCAGGCAGGTAGTTGAAATTGTATCTAAGCAATTTTAGTGACAATAGGATCCAGGGGCCTTGAAATTTATATCTAACTGCTGATTTTATGTGGGCCAATGGATCTAGTTCAAGGATCTTTTCCAGTGTGTATTCCTTATACTTGGGTTTTAAAGAGTACTATGTGAAGTGGACGGGACCAAATGGAATACCTGAAGGACAGAAATCTGCAGGAGGAAGGGTAGGGGAACTGGAAGATCTGAAGCTGATTTTGTAAATGGCAAGAATAAATTATTGTGACAAATGGGGAGACCAATATCCCATACCCTTTATTTAAAAATGGTGATATAGTATCAGCGCAGGGTCTATGGGCCTATATAGCATCCGCTGTCAAACTTCACATTTTCCATAAATGGTTCCTCAACAAGTTGGGAAATCTTTGGTTGGGTGTTCAGGACGCCCAGGTTTGAGAATTGTGAAATGACACTACTACTGGGGGGTTGCTCATTGGTAGAAAACTTGTGGAAGATCACTCAATTATTCTGTTCTCAAGCTTGGGTCATGGGAGCAGGCCTTAAGCCTGTTTTTTCCTCAGGTAGCAGAGCCTGATTGGTTGCCTGTGAGGACTTCAAGTTCATGAAGTTTACAGAGGGACTTTCCTTACCTCCATAAGGCAAGCTGACAAGTTCATCCTTGGACGCCACTGCTCCCAAATCCATGTTGGTATTCTCACTTTGGGACTTAACCTGGGCTTCAGCTTGAAGGGGCTCAATCTCAAAAACACGTGTGTGGGCAGCATCTTGGTCCTCAGGGCAGGCAGCCTGTGGGTGGTCAGGATTGGGGGTTGAATCCTGCTCCTGGGCCTGGTTTTCAATAAGAGGGGAATTGTCAACCCTGATAGGGGTGCCTTAGGCATGCTTAGTTTTAGGTCAAATTTGTGCTGGATACCTCTATCAGGTGGTAAGTGTCATAACCACCTTCTACAATGATTCTGTCATCATTAAGTCTCTTATGATGGGCTCGGATTAAGAGGATTTTTTAAAAGATAAGGCTTCAGAGAAATTGTATATTGGTGATTATAATATCAAAATTGTTGATTCAACAACAAAAGACAAACCCAGGACCTGTTTGCTGTGGGGATTGCTTTCCAATTCAAAAGCAAAAACATTAAGCCAACCTTCTACTATATGCTCAATTGATAAAATTGTGAACTCCAGCCAATCAGAGGCCTCAGATGGCCTAGATGATGTGATTAACTGCCCGCTCAACTTGGCAAGCTCTTTAGTTAATATTAATCAACACTAAGAACTGTTAAGTGATTTTAATCATTTTTCAGTTTATTTTTCTTATTTTCAACAGTAGGAGGTTATGAACCTACTTATTTGAATCATAGTAACTTGAAACTGTTTTAAATTATTTATGTTATGTTTGAGATAAGTTGAAACCAAGTCCTACTTTTCCTAAGTGAGATTTTACAGTTAAATTTCCCTCTTAACTCCCCATTTTCCCAATTCTATATAAACCTTTCAGCTTTGCTCAAGGAAAATACTCAATTAATAAAGACTTTTAAACCTAGAATTTAATTTATTATTGTTAAAATTTCTATAAAAACCATGAAACCAACTAATGCTTCCCTTTTATGGGGATTTAGGTTCAAATGGTTGTTACTATTTATGTTTTGTAAATTTGTGAAGGTTCTGTCCAGATGGAAACCAGACCTGGTTCAGGTACCAACACTGAGTACTTTCATAATGAAAAATGAATGCCTGTGGTTCCAGACAAGTGGTACACTCTTCCTTGATCTCCCATAATTCCTTGGCTAATGAGAAGCCACAACCTTCTCCTATCAAGCCCAATCCTACCAGTTTTTTCCATCACTCTGCTTCTTTTTTCTTGCTTGCCTACCTGGGAGTGTATGCCTTCTTAGGGTGCTCCAATCTCCTCCTGGGCCAATACCAAATTTTGGATGAAATATTTTACTTGGACATGGTATCCTTGTCCATTGGATCTATGGTTACCAGTTTAAATCCTTCTGCATTAATCCATCATACAGGGAATCTTTTCCCTGCAGTGTGGGTTCCTGAAAGTAAGCCTGGCAGTTTCTCCTGGAATACTGAAGGGAAATCTTGGACAAGTTGTTGATGTGTTGGGTCCTGTTCAAGTGATATTTCCACATTCTTGAAATAATTGATCTTGTATGTGCAGGTGTTTCAGTCAATTTTTCTAGTGTCCTTTTCTTCTTCTGTTCTGGTAATCTTTACAAATATTTGATCTCTCATGAGGGTATCAAGTTGAGTTGGGTACATAAAATGGTGTACTTTTTCTTGTTTTATGGTGAGTGTGACACTGTCCTAGTCAATGTGAGGTTTTGTCTTTCTCATCCAGTCTAAGTCAAGCACTACATCATATTTAGGTACAGTAGTTTTAAAAGCTATGACAACAACCAAAAATACCTTGGATTTAAACAAAATCCAACTATCAGGTTAAAATAA